>CAJUYH010011679.1:0-10805 GCA_910591685.1 Galerucella tenella | reverse complement strand
ATTTTGACAGGAATGTCAAAATTTCCTAGCGATTTGCGGAAAAGTATATTACATAACAAGAGTTGTAAGTTGCTTATTACATGCGAATAGAAAAGTTGCGCACGAGCCGGGTAGCGGCGAGTTTGGTAATTCTATAAGCATAAGCTCACAACTCTAGTTGTGTACTATACTTTTTCTACGAACAGCTTCATTAATAAAAATAAAACGCATTAATAACAAGTAGCATTGATTTATTAAACAGTAGCCAGAAAAATAATTTAAACATTTAAACATTTATTAATAAGTAATCAATGGTAAAATTTTGGCAATTATTTATTACTATCAATACCCTTATTCGCCCTTTTCAGGTTTTCAAAAGTATCCGATAAATTTTGGGACGACGTAGACTGTATGGTATATTCTTTTTGGACATTACTATTTTGAGTGTACGTGAATGTTTGTAGATTATTTTCAACCGAATTTATAATTCTATTGTCTGTTAAAGTCTTATTATTTATTGAATCATCGACATATTCCTCAGCTGTAGTCGAAGACTTCCAACCCCCATGTCGTTTAAGAGGCATTAAATAACCACCGGCGGCAACCAAACGAGTGGCGGAACTTCGTCTTAAACAGTGACCTGTGTACTCTTTGAGATCAGGTATCTAACTTTAAATATTCGGCTATTTGTTTAAGTACACCGCCCATTTTATTCAATCCTACCACTTGTTTCGTACATTTACCTCTTTGATAGTTTAGGAAAAATTGACTTATTTGCGAATCGCTAACTTGTTGGCCAATATCTACTTATATATTGTTTGCAAATTTTATAGAAATTACCAGAAATCACGAAATATCAGGGATTCTAACCAACAACATGGTACATACCTTAACGAATAAATACTGCACATCAGGAACTTCATTTAAAAAAAGTTTTATCTCATCAGAATGTAAGGTTTTCGATTTTTTGCTTTTAAAACCGTCGGATTGTCTTTTTAAGTAACCTCGCAATTTTGTGTAATTTTCAATATTGATATTATTTTTCAAAGTTACAGTACTCCTCAACATCGGATATATTGCCCATAATGAAGATGGTTTGAATTTCTTGGTGATTTCTCCAAAATATGCCAAAAGTAACATTTTCAGAAAATGAGCTTAGATTGTTAGTTGTTCGCCAGTCCATAAACTGCCGGTATACATCTTCCTCTTGACTTTTCTGGCAATATGTTGTCAGTAGTGTCCGCGGCTAATTTATAATATTGGGTGGTGTGCTACTTAGTTCGTTTTCACTATTTGATAAACTCATTTTAATTATTTGTCTCTAAAACAAATGTACATTCACACTAACAGCTAGTGACAGCGAGTCTTATTAATTATTGAACGTCAAAACAACCTCTACTAACTCGTTTCAATGGTTACTCGAAACCATTGACTGACTAGGCTTGGGTGATAAATTGTTGGTTTTCTAGAACTCAAGCGAAATATTTTTTTTATTGGTGAACCATTTTACCTATTTAAAGCACGCCTCAGCGTGTTTAAATCAAACTTTAAAAAACGCGCGTGTTTTAAAGTTACCGTGGCAACATCAACAACTCGAGTATAAATCTATGGTCTAAATCATGTCTAAATGACAATTTTTTCATTATTGATCTGACAGGAGTAGTTTGTAACGTCAAAACTTTTATTCGAACAATATTTAACAATGTCAAATTTATAAATTAAAATGGAAAGCGCCGTTGGTATTGTTTGAAATATTAATATTTCGATTTTTCAAATCTTAGGAAATGATATTTAAATTAATACTATTGACATTCACAGAACTCTATGGGCGAGTTGTACCAAACACCTAAACTCGGTTTAATGATAACTGATGTTTAGACTGTGGCTGATTGATGTATTTATTATCAACAATTACATCAGTCTTAACATCAGTCATCACTAAACCGAGTTCAGGTGTTTGGTACAACTCGCCCATAATAATAATGGGACCGAAAATGAATTTCACATATTTTGATTTTGGATTCTCCCGCGACCACAAAACTAATTTCACACAGTTTTCTCTATTTCATCGGCTGTCTTCTTTCTGTCTCCCAAATTTATCCTTTCCTGATATCAGCAGATGCTGAATATTTAAAATAAATAAAGTGAAGAATACAACACCAATGATGGCTTTGAATGTATTAAATAAAAGTAGTAAATATTTATTCATATATGTATGTATTGTGATGTAATAAATAACCTCACAAAGAATCAGCTTCATATATGCTAAGCTTCAAGAAAAACAGAAAAAAAACTACTGAAGTTTCAAAAATATAATGTGACATTATATGGACATACCCTGTATATTAACAATAAATACAACTTAAACTAATGGAAATAAAACTTAAACTTATCTTATTATCACTTTACATAGTTAGAAAACCCTAGAAAGGCGTGAAGTATTCGTGGATAACTGGTCTTTAAAACACTTGCTCTATTTCGAAGAATCACGCGTGTTTTGAAGAACTTAATATCCACTTATACTTTAATATACTATTTGTTACGTGCTAGTCATTACGTGTCAGTATCCGTGATGATCTATTCACTTAGTAACCAAATAGTAGGTAATATGGAATTTACTAGTGTAAGAAAATGTTTTGTCCACGACTATTTGATAATTTTAACATTTTTTCCACATCAACTGTCGTGAATTATGGTTCATAATACACTGTAGTGTATTATGGTTCATAATTCACGACTAGAGATGGGGGTACAATATGGAATAAACTATTAAATCTGTGTATTTTGTTCAGGAAATTTGTTTCTGACATATATCGTATCTATAAAATATTGTAATTTTTAGTATTGATACTTTTCATGACGATATTTTCTAATATTAAGTATTTTGAAACAATATATTTATAACGGTACGTTGTATTGATACTTTCTACAGTATCGCCCATCTCTATATATGTCAAATTATTTGAAGTAGCTGCCACAACATTTCGAGGTTAGTAATATGCCAAATCGCTACTGACTTATATTTATTAATAAATAAATTAAGTGTCGTGGACAAAGTATAGTATTCTACTCGCAATTTATGGCCATAATTCACTTGGGTGACTTGCGCCCCTCGCCTGCGGCTCGTGACGCAAACGTCACCCATCGTGAATTATGGCTATCATAAATTGCTCGTTTAATAATATACTATTACGTTTGCTTCTTCAAGTATAATGACGTACATAATTCACCCGTGGATAATAGGTGTGTATAATGAAAAGGTCACATGATTTATAATTATATTGAAGATTATTCCTACAAACGACACAATATATTAATTCAAAATTTTCATCAAGACCCGGATTCGAACCTGCGACCTCGCTTTCCCAAGTAAGAGCTCCAAACCATCAGGCCATAGAGACACATAATATATACGATACTATCAAGGTTTAGTATATATAGGAGTAAATCGTATTTTATCTAGTGTGTATGATGTATGTCAAAGGTAAAAGTGACGTTTTAAATAATTTATTGTTAATCTCAAGAATTTCTTCAACTATAGTGGTGCTTAATTTAAAATGGAAAGTGATTCAGAAAGTGAATGGAATGTTACCCAAGCAAACATAAGAGAAGCTGCTCAAATAGTCTCTTTAAATTTATTGCCGGAGAAATCCAGAAAATTATACTTATATGAAAGCATATGATTCCTTCCTCAATTGGAAAAAAGAGGAAAAAATTAATTCATTTTCTGAATCTGTGCTACTGGTATATTTTACCAAACTTTCTACAACATACAAATCATCGACACTCTGGACATATTACTCGATGCTTAAGAGTACTGTTAGTATTCATCATGGAATAAATATCAGATATAAAAAACTACAAGCGTTACTGAAACGCACCTACGACCTAAAAAGGCAAAAAAATTTTCATCCGAGAATGTTAACGATTTTATCACAAAAGCGTCGGACGAGAAATACCTTGCAACAAAAGTGAGTTTTATTAACATGATTTAATGGAATCGCACAATATGTAAGTAGGTACCTACCTATATTAATTTTCTCTTTTTTCAAGGTGGCTTTAATAATGGGAGTAATGGGTGCCTGTCGAGCTAATGAGATGTACTCTATGAAAATTACGGATCTGGAAGATTTAAGATCAAATTTTCAGTTCGAATCGGTCTTTCAGCAAGTGAGCATCGATAGGTATTTGTTGTAAAATAACCGGTTAGTGTAAAAACCATACTTATTAATTGACCAACAATAGAGGTGCGAAATAACCAAAACTTTGCTAGTGAAAATCCAAACTAACAAATTAAAATGGGTGAAAACGATCCCCCCGACGGAGGGGAGAATTTAAGTGATATGGAATTGGATGGGAATAAATCAAATGACACGGATAATTCTGTAAATGACAAAAACATGGAAAAAGAGCGATCAAAGAAATTATTCAACATACAGAAAGCTCACCTCTACTCTGATAAGGTATATGTATTCATCGAAAAAACAAACAGGGAAGAGGAAGGAATAGGTAAAATGCATCCAATGAAGGTAGGGCACATTTTAAATAAAAAACTAAAAATTCCAAACATCATCAGCATAGCAAGCGTAGGTAGAAATAGAGTAAGAATCGAATTGAAAACTATAAAAGACGCGAATAGATTAGTAAATGACGAAATGATTAAGTGAGGAACAGTTAACAGCTTTTATACCTAATAATTTGTTGCAACGAAAGGGAATTATAAGAAATGTTGACACAATATTCAAAGAAAACATAATTTCCTCTGTAACTATAACCGAAGTCAATAGATTCAAAAGAAAAATAGATATAGATAGTGAAACTGTTTTTGTACCTCGGAAGAGGTGAAATACCTTGGTATTACCCTCGACAGGAAACTAACATGGAACTCTCATCTACACAACAGAGCAAAAAGAGCATATGTGGCTTATGAACAGTGTCGGAGGACAGTGGGACGCACATGGGGTCTGTCACCCCGTGTGGTCACCTGGATCTACACTGCAATAATAAGACCCATGTTAACGTATGGAGCAATTGCATGGGGACCGAAAGTTCTACAAGCAACGGCCATCCAAAAATTATATCAAATACAGCGAATGGCTTGTCTGAACATCACAGGAGCCATGAGAACAACACCAACCGCAGCAATGGAACTAATTACTGGTCTGACCCCTCTGGACTTGCACGTCAAGGAGGTTGCGTTAATGGCCATGGTACGATTGCGCACGGCTGGTGTAAACCCCGAAGTAGGAGTGGGCCAATTGAGGTTGAGCCTATGGCAGGAAGCGCTCACTGCGCTACCTCTGCTGCAGGCAGCCAACGATGCAATTGAACCCAGGTTTCTGTTTAACAAACCCTACGAAATTCAAATAAAACAGAACACAGAACCAGACGCTGCAAATGCAATACGCATTTATACAGATGGTTCAAAAATGAAAGAAGGCTCAGGATGTGGAGTTTACTCGAGAGCACTGAGCCTCAAGATTAAGTGGGGAATGGGAAACAATACCAGCGTGGTTCAAACAGAACTGGCTGGTATCTCAATTGCCACAAAAGAACTAACCAGACGAGGAATTTCTGGCAAAACCATGATAATCTGCACTGATAGTAGACAAGCCCTATTAGCCTTGAACAGACAACGTGTTATATCGAGGCTAGTACTAGAGTGCCACCAAGATTTAGCTGACGCCTCGGCAGATAACAATATTATCCTGAGGTGGGTTAAAGGGCACGACAGGAGTAAAGGAAATCGCATTGCTGATTCTTTAGCCAGGGAAGCCGCTGGACTGAAAATTCTAGGACCCAGTGACACCTACGGCTTAACGACTTCGACAATTGCGGAACTAGCCAAACGTTACACCCATGCTCAATCCCTTAAGAGATGGGATGGAATCAAAGGATGCAGTCTTGCCAGGATCACCCTGGGCGACCCTGGAAAGCTGGCGCCGAAGAAATATTTGGCGATGACCAGGAAAAACCTACGTTTAACAGTAGGATTTCTGACTGGTCACTGTCAACTAAGGAAACACCTCCATACTATGGGGTTAGTGGACACACCTCTATGCAGGATGTGTGAACAGGAAGATGAAACTGTCAGGCATGTCTTATGCGAGTGTCCGGAGTTATCGTCAATAAGAGAGTGTGTGTTCGGTGAGTCTTGGCCTACACCTGCCGATATAAAGGAGATGTCTCCTAGTGACCTGACCACCTTCCTGAGAAGGACAGGATGGACAATGACCTAGGAGGACAACTCCTCGGGAGGATGTACAATGGGTCACATGTGGCCTAAGTGCTGTGAGCCTACACACTCACCCTCCCCACTCTACAGATACAGATGGTACTATTAACATTTGAAGGGAATATGTTACCCAGACATGTTTACATTAATAGCGTAGCATGTGTAGTCGAACCATATGTGCACAAAGTCATACAGTGCTTCAAATGTCTAGAACATGGACATGTAGCAAAAAATTGCCGAAGTACAAAAACACTTTGTATTAACTGTTCTAAAGAAAAAGAAAACGAGCATAATTGTAGGGACCCACAAGACAGTTTTTGTTTACATTGCAAAAGCGATAAACACAAATCAATTTCCAAAGTATGTCCCAAATTTGTTGAGCAACATAAAATAAAAAAACATATGGCTGAAAAAAATTTAACTTTTTTAGAAGCAAAAACTGGTCTTAAAAATTCCTACGCAAATATAAGTACAAATAACAAGTATCTGATATTAGACACGGAAAACTCCGAATCCTTTCCACCATTAACACAAAAAAAACAAACAGAAATTCTGGTAATACATTCAGAACGAATACATCCATACAACCATCCACATCCAACCAAACCAGAGCATCCCATTCTCAACAACACCCCGAATTAACACCACCCAACAAAAGGAAAAAATTATCCTCCCCTATACCAGAAGAATCCATGTTTCCTTTCACATTCGGACCTGTACGTCCTCTTCCTTCTTTTGATAAATCAACATATGAACAAAATGCCAATGAAATGGTGAAATTATTATTTAGTGTTTTTCAAAGTGTATTAGAAGATGTAAACACGTTCGATGAATTAAAAAATATAAACCCAACAATTGTAAAAAACAAAATTAGCAGCATTTATTACAATGGCTGTAACGCGTTTTCTTCCTTCACGTGGCTCCTGCCACACGAACACGTCACTATGGCCACCCTTGACTTTAAATCCTTCGACGGAATGCTCGGGCGCCAGATTTTTAACGTGGTTTGCTCCACGGCCCCTTGAGCCTAAGCGTCAAGAGTTCCAGATAGCCTCAGATGGAGGTTACGGAAAATTCCAGGGGTCTTGTTGAATTTACCTTTACAATTTACCTGTCTGTCTATCAAATTTACAACACGGATGTTTCAAATATCGGTCCTTTAATTAATAGTTTACGGTTGATAACAAATGAAACAGGATTTGAATCCTCTAGTCTATTAATACTCTGTGGTCCTTTTAATTCTGTGTCTACAGGGATAAGCAAGATAAAGGGGGAAAATATAGTAACGAACAAAACGGCCTAGGCCGGTCAGTTTATCAAATTCAACTTAAATCGGCCGGGTAACCGAACAAGTTGTGGCTAAGCCTCTTGCAAGTTCGTGAAACCCTTTGGATTCAAAGGAGACACTGAAATCTACTGAAATGCGATTATAATGAAATATATGATCCACGGAACGGTGATAGAACGTCTGAATCTGCCGGGTAATCGAACGAGTTGTGGCTAAGCCTCTTCCAAGTTCAAGTAACCCTTCGGATTCAACGGAGACACGGGAATTTACTGAGACAAATAATTTGCCCACGGAATAAATGTTTAAATCTGCCGGGTAATCGAACAAGTTGTGGCTAAGCCTCTTCCAAGTTCAAGTAACCCTTCGGATTCAACGGAGACACGGGAAATTACAAAAAAAAATATTTGAACACGAAACGAACGTTTGAATCTGCCAGGTAATTGAACAAGTTGTAGCTAAGCCTCTTCCAAGTTCAAGTAACCCTTTGGATTCAATGGAGACGCGGGTATTTACTGAGACAAATAAGTTGACCACGGAATGGATGTTTAAATCTGCCGGGTAATCGAACAAGTTGTGGCTAAGCCTCTTCCAAGTTCAAGTAACCCTTCGGATTCAACGGAGACACGGGAATTTACTGAGACAAATAATTTGCCCACGGGATAAATGTTTAAATCTGCCGGGTAATCGAACAAGTTGTGGCTAAGCCTCTTCCAAGTTTAAGTAACCCTTCGGATTCAACGGAGTTATTAAACAGAAGCTATTGAAAACTACCAACTCGGAAATAAAATTCAAGAGTAAAAAAAACTTATTATCGACACACCAGAGTAGAAATAAAACTAAAATATCACAATACTAAACAGTATCAATTAAATATAAATGTCCTGTAATTAAATATAAATGCCCTGTAATTGAAAAGACATAAAATCGTACCCTCAATCGAGAGCCGGCGAATATTCAATAAATACCAATTACTTGTTTAGCAATAAAAAAAAACAACTTTTCTAGAACAAATTAATTTTTATTCAAAGTGGTTGTTATAAAAAAAAATAAAAAAAACTAAACCGATTTCGACTCCACAGAGTTGAATCAAAATCCAGAAAGTATAAAAAAAACAATAAAAATAAATGACTAAGTACTATCATGAAAAACAATTTTTCCCAAGACAAAACACACTAATTCGATAGTGCCGGTTATGTAAAAAAATTGAACAAAGTAAAAAAAAAATCAACCAGTCAGAAAATAAAGAAAAATATATCAAACTATTTCTAGTTTTACGGAAGTACGGAAATTTACGAATATACGGTGATTATTAAAATATTTTACCTTCTTGAATTGGCTTCGGTATCGAACTATCTTTTCACCACTTTCAAAAAGAATTATTGTCTTTTTAATATAAAACTCCGGGAACCGGATCGGTAAATAAAATCTCGGACTAACACTGGTAACGGAATCGGTAGAGAATTTCTAACAGAGAGCTGAAGGCTGAGAGCACTAGCAGAGTGACTCCAATACCACACTTCTGTCCTTTTTATATTCTCATTAGTCAAATTTTTATCAAAAACTGTAAAAAAATTTGTCATATACCAGACGTCTTTCGGAATTAAATAAATTAAATTAAACGGTATATATACCCAATGTCCTTTTTAAATGAAAAATTTTAACTTCGGAAATGATTAAATTTTATGATTCAATAAAAATTTGCGTACCTCCGGACTAATACAAAAAAAAATACTAAAACTAATATAACGGTAATAATAATAAAAAATTATAATAAATCGGTCAAAAAGGGAATCGGAAAGTAAGTAACGAGTTATTTAAAATCCAGTGGCAAAATAAAAAATATGAAACGGAGAAAAAACTTAAATCAGTGTCAAAAAAAATAACTCGTTACATGGCTAATAAGGTAAAAAGTAAATTTAAAATTTTGCAATGGAATGCTAAATCAGCAGTTTCAAATAAACTAAGTTTGGTGAAATGTTTGGATGAAAACGATATAGACATAGCACTCATATCTGAGACATGGTTCAAGCCCAGCAGACAAATTTCATTTAGGGGTTATTACACTATCCGCAGGGACAGGGATGATGGATATGCAGGCGTTGCAATTTTAATTAAAAATATTTATGCTTTTAAGGAAATCAACATTCAACAAAATTTCTCACCTGGCATCTTAATGTGCGGTATCCAAATAAAAAATTCCAACGATGTTGATTTGAACTGTTTTTCACTTTATTGTCCACCGGATATAAACACCAATTACACTGACTGGCAGAATGTGATTGACTTACTGGATTCAAACAGTATAATAGGTGGAGATTTCAACGCACATCACGAGTTTTGGGGCTCTTACAAAAATAATCCCAAAGGGAAACAAATCAAAGAAGTGCTGGATGATAGCGATATTGTAATTTTAAACACTGGGCAACCCACGAGATTTACTAATACTAATAATAAATCAGCAATAGACCTCACGCTTTCCACGCCTGATCTAGCACTTAACTGCCAATGGCACACACTTGCGGACGTCATGGGATCAGATCATTTCCCCATAATCATTGAAATAAACAAAAATATTCACTTTTATGAAGATTATCTCCCGAAAACCAAATGGAACTTGCGTAAAGCCAACTGGAAACAATATCAGGACGCAGCTGACACTTTTTTTACCGAAAACTGCCAAAGAATGCATACTACGGAAGAAAACTATGATCTTCTTATTCAAGGAATTAATATGGCTGCCAATGTGGCAATCCCAGTTAACAAACCCTTCAAACACAAAAATAAAAAAATCTTACCTCCTTTGTGGGACCCTGAATGCGACGCTGCAATCACTCAACGTTAACAAAAATTAATGAAATATAAAAATGAAAGTACCGTGGAGAACTACATACTATGCAAGCAAGAAATAGCACGAGTAAAAAAACTATTAAAAGACAAAGCCAAGTACAGTTGGAGGAGATGGTGCTCAAACCTTAATAATTATACACCTGTGACTGAACTCTGGAACCAAGCAAAAAGAATGCAAAGGAAAGTATATAATATAGAAAAAAATTACAGTACTGCATGGCAGGAGGACTTTTTTGATAAAATTGCAAAACCTATGCCTCTTGATGACATCAGCCACAACCTAGAAACATTCAAACAGTCCAAAAATAATCATTCCATTTTCTCAACACCTATTAACCTGAAGGAAATAGATTATGCACTGCAAAACAGGAAAAATACATCTCCAGGCTACGACGAAATTCGATATCCCATGCTATACCATCTACCTCTAAATGCCAAGCAAATTTTAAAACAAAT
>CAJUYH010011678.1:0-10806 GCA_910591685.1 Galerucella tenella | reverse complement strand
TATCGATATCACTCTGTGTCTCTCTTCTACAGAACGTCATCGATATGATCCTGCAGATGTTGACTGCTACTCAGGTATACGAAGGATCCTTCCCCAAATTGCTGGAGGTACTCGAACGGCTCACATTCGACAATCTATAGAGAAAATTCAATCAAATTTACTTCAAGTATTTTTACAAAATTACTATCTACTAAATGTTATATAAAACTATTTAAGATGTATCAGACTTTCAGTTTAGAAAGTAGCAGGTGAAGCCTATGCGGGGCTGGTCGCTATATAAGTGAACAGATTTACAAAAATTAATGATTGCATAAGTATTAATAAAAATGAACACAGATCAATAGAGTCTTTTTCTTAAATTAAATATATATTCTCACCTATCAGAAGTATCCGAGATCGTATCTTCCAAATTACCCTGTATGGCGGACTGCAAATCTTCGATTTTCTTCAAAGCCGGTCTCAAATCCGTCCTGGCGGTCGAACATTCACCCTCCAACGATTCGCAGCGTTTCTCCAATTCCTTTTTCTTGATAATCACTTCGGACTCTTTCACCAAACTATTATTCAACTCTTCTTTAATTTCTCTGAAAAATGAACCTGTTATAATGTCTATAATGATTAAACAAATTAAAAAAAAAATATTGACGTGGCAAAATCAGCACTAAATTAAACTTCTTACCTTGTTGATTGGCTATGGCAGCTTTAAAAACCATTGTTGGTATCCAGTATGGCTTTGTGAGCAGAGAATTGAGTTGAGCTTGGTCCTACTTGTAAAGTTACATCCGGAATTCCCGGTAAATTTGCTGTTCCTGATAAATTTAGTGGTGTAACTGGATGAATCCCATTGCACGGTCCTAGCGACAAGCAGGCTCGATAGAACGAGTACATCTTCTTTAACTGAAAAGAAATTATTTAAAATTATCTTTTTGTCATTTTCACTAGGGGGAAGTGCAGATATGATTACAAAAGAAATTGTAATAAAATATCTTCTATACTAAAAAATTAAGTTTGAAATATGTAGCGACATCTATGAAATAATAGAAACACTCGAAACCTTCGTATCTGTTTTAATAGTGGATATCTATAAGGAGTCGATTGTTTAGTTTGCAGATGTTAGCACACGCATAAAAGTAGGAAATATTTCTGCCAAATTTTATTGTTTAAATTAACACTAATAGATGGAAGTTTGTTAAAATAATTTTGAGCTCGCTAATTCGTTCGTAGATGGCTGTACCTATGTAAACAGTATTTCTTAGAATTAAGAAATAAATATAAATTAAAAAATATATTTCTTGATACAGGGTGAATAATAGCTTTGGAGATAATGCCAGCTTTAGCCTTTTTTAAATTTGTTGTATATTCTGCCTGATTCAGGTTTTAAGTTAACGGATATTCTCAGCATTAGTGTATTTTTAAGCGAGTTTTGGCTGGAATAATTTCTAGTTTCTCTTTTTAAAAAACCTACTATCAAAATTTCATATTACAATTGAGACATTTTTCAGGTAATTAAAATGAATTTCGTTTTCCGCGGTAATTAAAAATTTTCTTCCTGTTTCCTGGATAATAAACAAACCTATCAACTATCAAATTGTTCATTTCCTCTGTACAAGCATTACATTTAACACGCTTCATATTATACAGTGTGTATCTAAATGCCAAACGGAATAAATTCATTTTTTCGATACCTACATGTTCATAAAAAAATCCTCAAGCAGGTGAAATTTAAATTATAAATTGGAAACGCGATACCTATTTGTGAGTACAATTAATTTGCACTGTTTCACGTTATAATAACAGTATGGCAGCAAACTATCTTTGAGGATTAAAAAGCCGAGAAGGTAAATAAGCCATAAATAATTTCGAGTCTTGACCTTCCGATTGGTCTATGCAACATTTACTTCAACGGATAGTCCACATTGAACTGCGAACTTCTCAGGCTTAGATCTAATAACATCTTACATCTTAATTGATGCACTTGTGCAATTACTTCCGAAAAGAGAATGAAAAGACCTTTCAAACGATAGGTACATTACAAGCCTATACATACTGTATACAGGGTGTCCCAAGACGAGTTAAAACTATCTGAATATCGCAAAATACTTATAGTAAAATCATGAAAATTTCTACGTTTGGGTTATCGGATACGATATTTTTAACTAACATATTTTCAAAGATGGCAGACTTCCGGTTCTACCGGAAGTCGACTGCAACTTTGTTATTTTAAATAGAACACTCTTTATAATAATACATTTTTGAAATCTATGTAAAATTTTAGTATAGTTTTGTCTGAAAACTTTTTTCGAAAAATGCATACTTTTTGAGTTATTGATTTTTTTGTAAAAAATTTGACCGTTGCAAACCCTTGTAAATTATTTTTTTACGAGGATACCATTGAAGATATGATAATGGTTTCTGTTCGGTTGCTTCTAGTAAGGTCAGACGTATTTGAATCTATGTTGAAAAATTTTTCATTTTATACAGGGTGTGTATAAAAAGTGTTCAAAGTTTAACTTCATAAATATCAAAATTCTTCAATTTCTTAAATAGAACTACCCGGTTTTTTTATTATAATGCTTTCAGGGGTGAAAAATAAGGCAAATTCATGTATACTTTCCTATACCTAAACCTTACCGTTATCCAGATGTTGAATGTTTTCTGTAAATTTTGAGAGATGCAGGTGAGGTCTAAATTTTATTTTGACCCGTTGATACAAGCACTAAGAAATAAAAAAGATTATGTAAATTTGCTTTTAATACATGGTAAATATGGCAAAGTTGTTCAAGAACATATGTGCTTTATTTGCAGTAAGATATCCTGCATCTCTAAAAATTTACAGAAAATATTTAATATCTGGATAACGGTAAGGTTTAGGTATAGGAAAGTATACATGAATTTGCCTTATTTTTTATCCCTGAATGCATTAAAATGGAAAAAACAGGGTGGTTCTATAAAATTTAAGAATTTTGATATTTATAAAGTTAAAGTTTGAACACTTTCTATACACACCCTGTATAAAGTGAAAACATTTTCAACATAAATTCAAATAGGCCTGACTTTCCTAAAAGCAACCGAACAGAAACCATTTTCATATCTTCAAGGGTATCCTCTTAAAAAAATAATTTGTAAGGGTCTGCAACCGTCAAATTTTTTACAAAAAAATTAATCTCAAAAAATTTGGATTTTTCGAAAAGGTTTTCAGACAAAAGTATGCTAAAATTTTACGTAGATTTTAAAAAAGGAACTAATATACAGGGTGTTCCATTTAAAATAACAAAGTTACAGTAGAACCGGAAGACTGCCACCTTTGAAAAAATACGTAAAAATTTTCATGATTTAACTATAAGTATTTTGCCATATACAGCCTGTATATTTATATTATCTGATCACATTTTTCTTTTGTGAGATTAGCTCGTTAACAAGTAAAGGGAAAAAAATCACTTTCTCCATATACGAAGTAGTAAACTGGATTGGAAATGTTACGTTAACGTTTTTTAAATATATCAGTAGATTACATTAGATAGATATTATGTAATAAAAATATCATTGATCTATATAATAACGAACTTGTGTATAGAATATACTTCAACTTATAAGTAATTGGGATAAAAACAAATCAACACTTGCATGCTTGACTGGAAGTTCTTTTAATAATATAGTTATTCTACAAACATGTTGTTTTCTCTCCCATCTTTATTTGGTCACGCTACAATTAGAAATATGTAAACTTTCTTCACATCATTGTTAGATGCAACACACCACAACTCATCCTTGACCAAAGAAAATTACAAGTTCATGTATAACTATAAAAAAAACATATTGCAGCTACGAGATCTGAAGATCTATTAATTTTACGTGAATAAAAAGTATTTTTTGTATCCCCCACGTAACCATTAACGTATCAATGCATTGACCCAACATTGTTTGATACATAATGAAAGTACATAGGTGGGATCAGTATATATAATAGTAATTTTCTCGCAACTACTTTTACTTGGTAATATAATACGACAAAACCAAAAAAATGAAAAACCATTTGAAATATTTTTTGTTAACTTTAGTGCCTTGTGTATATTGTTCTCCTCGTTCAATTTCACAACCGGCTTATACAAGTAATCATTATTTGAGTGCGCAAGTGTTACCACAAGCTCAATACAAACAACAAGAAGCTACGGGGTATGAACCGCAATATTTGCGACAACAAACTAATAACCGCCCTGTATATGAATCGAAGACGAATGAAGGGTTGCAGAGTTATGCGACGCAAGACCAGCAAGCTCAGATCATTGTTGGAAGTAATGCAGATCGACAGGTAAGTTACTTTTCCAGATTTGGTTCCTAGTGATTACTGTAATAAAAATTGTCTATCCAAAATAATTGAAGCCAACAAATTGATTCAATAAATAAAAAAAAGGCAACGTGTCACTGCGAAATCAATTTCAATTTGCAGAGTGACACGGAACGTAGAGCATATCTCTACACTTTTTTTATTTATTGATCGATGTCAATCAAATTTTAGCTGAATAAATGAATTTTTTAATAAAATTAAAAATTTTAGGTACAAAGTCCCAATCAATTGTACAATATCCAACCGTTATTAGCCACCCAAGCTCGAGAAGCATTCGCAGCAGCTGCTCAACAAAGTAAATATGTAGCCCAACCTCAACACTATCAAACCGAACAATACCAAACGCAGCCACAACAATATGTGGTTGAAAAACCTCAGGTAACGCAGGTCAGGTACTTGCAAAAACCGGTAGATGTGGCACGAAGACCACAACAGTATAAACAAGGACAAAACGCGCGAGAAGAAGAAGATTATGATGTAAGTAAATGAAAGTTGGAGAGATTTGGTTAATTTCCAAGTGCCGATACCACCTTGGTGTAAAGTATATAGTGCAGTGAATGAAGGGACAAAGCTCCTGGAAAGTACCTGAAGACTTCAATTTGGGTTCAATTTGGAGGTCAAGGCAGGTGTTTTCAAACGAGAAAAAAATTAACGCGATTGAGTTTACGGAAGAGGGAGAAAATGGACCCCCTAAACCCTGGAAAACGGGTTTCTCGCTAATATCTGGCTCAATATGCAAATTAGAGAATTTTTCTTTAAATAAAAAATGAAGATCGTCTTATTATCTACAGAAATGGTCTCTATAAATTTTTTCTAAAATTCGATAGTTATCGAAATAATGAGACCTAAAAGTCTCCTCATTTCAGCTGTTGCTCTGCCTGTAGGAATACTGCTTTCTATGCAGGGGGCGGACGAATTGTTCCAAAACTCGGAAAAAAATTGATATTTCCCGATGATCTAAAGTTCATGGCAATGGGAAGACCCGTAGCTATCATTCCATGTGACTTGCAGCTCGTCCGTCCTTGAGAAAAATATTTAAAAAAGCGGTCAAAGTTTTTTTCCGCAAGATTTTGAGACTATTTCATTAATTTGTTCATATATTTAAAAAAAATACTCTTTTTTCCAGATTTCTTTCTAATAATGGAACCTTAGGAGGTCTTGAATGATGTCAAAAATTTCTTTTTAATATCTTTCTTGCGTTTTGATACAAATTGATTTGTTTATTTACATTTTTCAGCCGTTTTCGGAGTTCTGTACAATCTGTGGAACAACCGCGATTTAAAAATGTATCTTCCTATATATTGCTTTTCAATGCACATCATTTTAAAGCTTAGAGTGTCTAGTTTTCGAATATACTGTTTGATTTTTAATAAAATCCAATCATTTTCCAGAAATCAGGGAAATTGATCACAAAAAATGAACACCTTTAAAGTTATTGAGACCTTGGAAAGTGGAGATAAAATTTTGTGTGCTGTTTCTGAGGCATGGGATGGGAACAACAGCAACAACAAATTTTCCACCAAGACGTAGTGGTATTAGCCTGTTGAGAAAGAGTCCCACGACAAGGCCAATAAAGAGACGTGGTCCAAGAACCAGGAAGGTGATCTTCTGTGTTTATCGTTATTTCGTTGTAACTTTTAGCTGCGTTACTACTTTTATGTACAGGCCTGTAATACGCATCTGTTCGTCCAAATTTCCGTAGTTTTGTAATTTTTCATTCATTTTTATTCCAATCTTTTTCTCCATGATCTATAATGATTTCTGAAATATCATGAAACCTTTCAACTGAATTGAGATTTACAATCTTAAGGTTAGCAATACTTTGGTTTTTTTTTTAAATTAATTTTCTGCCGTGACCTACAAATTGTGCCCAAATTGAAATCGTCAGCGACCTTTCAGGATCTTCGATATTTTCGGTGTTCATTTACTGGACTAATACTATTGTTACAATTATCTCAAAAACAATAGCTACAATCAATATTTTTGTGTGAACGGAAACAATGAAAAAAAAAATCTTTGATCACATACCGTAATTAACGATCTTTTGTGAGTGTTTCCTTTTAATTTTTGTTCCCGATTTCGCTTCCAGCCGAATCCCTCGTACCAATTTGGATTCGACGTGAAGGACGAGCTGAACACCAACTATCAGAACAGAAAGGAACAAAGAGAGGGCAACAAAATTACAGGAAGTTATTCAGTAGTCGACTCAGACGGATTCATTCGGACTGTTTCATACACGGCTGATCCGAAAGAAGGTTTCAAAGCTGAGGTAACACTTTTCGGATTGATTACTTTACTTTGTTGTTGTTTTTTTTTGTTTTGTTCTAACGTTACAGGTCGTTTAATTTTCATTTATTATAACAAGGACGAATTAAAAATACAGGGCTGGTCGTGATTGAAAAGTAAAATAGTTTGAAGTCAGTTTGTACAGTTTTCGAAAGTAGAATGAAACCGTTAAACATAATATTCAAGGTTAAAAGTTGAAGTGGATCAAAATGGACGCACACAAATTCCCGCCAGGATAACCACTCTTCCTGTGTCATAATTAGGGTATGTTAAGCTGTAACTCGAGCTCCCGTCAGGGTGAAAACTGACCTGTTTAAAAGGTGTTTATTTGGGCAGGGAGGAGTTACCGACCTTATTTGACGGTAAAAAACTACAGAAAGAATTATGGAGAAGACCATGTAGGGTTTGGCAACTATGGAGTGGACCAGAACAGGAACAAAGAATAAGATGGGTAGTGCATATTGTCGAAAAACAACCTCACAGGATTCTTGGGAAAAATTATTAACAACCGTCATAGGACGATTGGAAAACAGAGAAAATTCAAATCCTAGATGGATGGTGAATGTAGAAAAATATTTGCAAAAGATAGAAATACAAGACTAGAAGAACATCGAAACAGCTCTGCATATACTATGCAACTGTGAGACGCTGGACCGCAGGAGGCAGAAACTGTATGGTAGACCCCAAATCTACAACCAACCAGCAAAGAGCCTGTAGAGCTAATACAGGGAACGGATTGGCTGAATAGGCTGTAGTTAGAGCACTAGGAGTATCCACAATAAGCCCAGGAGGCTGAGGTGGTGCCGGCGAAGGGACGGCTTCTTTAAAAAAATAGTCAATTGCTCAAGATATAGATAATAGAGTTGAGTGACCTTATGTCTTGATTCGCGATTTGTTTAAAATGGAATTATTGTTCTAGGTATCTCGACAACCAACTGATATAGTAGTGAAAGTACCCAAACCTCTTCCGCAGTACCAAAATCCTAAGCAAAGGGTACAATATGTTCAGGTGAGAATAAATAGTTTTATATATATGAAAAAAATTTGCTTCCAGGTACATCAATTTAAATTCGATTGAAAACTTTTAAACAATAAACTTTTTTCATTATCCCGAATTTCCTGGATGTAGAGAAACGTTTAAATGAATATAATTATAGTTCCAGGCCTTCTATAATTATTTTACCAGCTGTTGACATTGTGTTCTCCCGGGTTTTTCTTTTAATTCGATCTGCCGTCTCGTTTTTTATCCTGCTCTATCTTTGTTTCTCGATTACATACGACAAATCCATTTAAGTGTCTTGCGAGGACTAATTAAAACTAGCTTTACGTAAACGTCAGATTATCCCCTAATTAGGGCGATGCTGCAGCTCTGATTGTAATAAGACACCGTCTAAATAACGAAGTAATTCTATAGTCAAAAGCACTCTTATCATGCGGATTCAAAGGTCACTAACCATATGTATCAAATCAGAAGACACAGAGGTTACCAAAATGTGAGTTTACAAATATACCTGGAGAAAATGATGATGGTTGATGTTTCCTGCACAGTGGTTCAGGAATTTCCACTTTTTCTTTCATTCTCGAAATAATCAATCAGATTAAGTACAATTTTTTTTTGCTTGAGGATGCAAATTACCGGAAAATTGCTTTTTATTATTCATATATTGTCACTTTGAATTGTCAAAGTGACATAACTGACATTTAAATAAAAACTTCGCTGGTGAAAGACTTTTTAGAATCGCTGGAAACTGAATACATATTTATCCCCTTTTCTCCCGTCAAAATTGCATAATTCTGTCTTATTCATCTTACGGATTTTATTTGGAAGTTATGATTAAACGCAATAAAAGAAATCAAAAACGGTGAATATGGTCGCGTTCATCACAACGTAGCGCTTCCGAAGCGATCACCAATTCCCTGCTGAACGCGTGTTTTGTTAACTGATCAGATTGAGCGATGTGGTATCAGTCGCCATTTTTTCAATCAGAATTAAAATACGCTACATGCTACCGATTGATGATGCATTAACTGTCATTTATGACATATGCTGGGAACATATTATAAATATCTCTGTTTGGAGATATTTTAGTTTGTATTTTAGCAAAAATGAGTGAACAGCCGGAGGTGACTTATTATTTCATCAATAAATTGTATAGTTTGTCAGGAAATTTAACTCTTCATAGTATGCTCCAAAGTGGGGAGTTCAATTTATTGTAATTAAATCTCATTTTTTGATGGTTAGAAGTAATACCTATTTCATAATTGTCGTATATATCAAATAAAATTGAGTTGTTGTATTCATTTACATTTGACATATTATGTCGATGGTTTTATTAGCACGTTCAGCAGAATTACGAACTGATGGATCACTCTAAAAATCGCTACCTGATCAACTTTGTTGGGATGAACGCGACCTATGTCTTTGTTGAATCATATCAACCGCATGATAAGACCACCGTACACTAACTACCGACAAGTAAATTCACTTCGACGATTTAAGGGTTGCCGAAAATTTCCTTACCCCTCCTATCGTCTGGCGAGTTCTGGCTAGATTAAATCGAGTATTGAATGCTGTATTATGATAACAGACGTGTAAGGCGTCAGAGAAAAGATGTACCAACATTTTCAAACGTTCCGACGCAAGTGAATTTACTTGTCAGTAGTTAGTGTACTGCATTTGACTATACCACCAAATTGAAATCCAGCTCAATATTTTCCATGAGAACATAAAAAATCGGAGTTAACGAGTTTCTGACAGTTGACAGCTGACAGCTGAATATGTATTGTTCATAATTCTTTCGCTCGGAATTCAGATTTAATATTTGACTATTCGCAACTTCTTTTTTAGGTACCAGTTCCTCAAAGAAGCCAAGCTGAAGATCATAGACAGCCAGCGAATGTAGTATATCAATATCAATAATTTTTATGAATAAATTCATAGCTTAACAATAATTATTGGAATTAAAGACTGTGGTAGGTTCAAATAATAAAGTTTCCCATTATTGCTGTTACATTTATTATATTTCATTCTAGGCCAATCGGTATGGGTCATTTTAGACCAAAAATACAAATAATTAGGAATACGGCTGATTTTTTTTTAAGTACTTTCAAGTATGTAGATTATTTATATAGTTGAAATAATACCCTTCTTGGTGTGCGTCATCGATTGTTAATGTCTTTCTAACACATTACGTAGAAAGAAATGGAAAAAAAGGCAGGTCTGTGATTAATCCTAATCAAAATATCACAATAATGAACCGTTTAAACGTATTACAAACGTTAACGCTAATCTTTGACTTACAAAAATTTGATTGGTTGATGTTTAGATTACGCTCAAGCTCAACCTATCAATCAAGGGTTCAAAATACTATGAAGGCGTTACTTTCGTAGCGGCAATAAGTCTTACGTCTTTTTCTACTGTCACACTGACAGTTCTTGACAGGTCTGTACTTTGTTATTTACGGTCAATTATTATTTATGAAAAGTGAATATTAATCTTATTGATTTATTTATTTAAATAATACAAAAAAATATGCATGAATACACGAAAAAACATCAGTATTTTGAAAGTTTTCAAGTATTTTGAGTTAGAAAAAGAAGCTGGTAATTATTAATTGCATAGCCTTTTCGAATTTGGCTAAATACAATCCTGATGATGTTATTCATCAAATTTAAGGTTAGCTATATATGTCAAAATAGCAAATAAAATAATCGACATGCCGAAAACCCAGATATACGTCACAATCGATGACGCACACCAAAAAGGGTATTATTTTAACTATATCTACATTATAACTGTACAATAGTTTATAATGTATTTCGAAGCGCTTCAGAAAATAGAGTCGCGCGGATCCGGACAAACCATTGCTCGGACGAAAGAAACGCGAAAAACCTTTTTTGTTGCAAAACACTTCCCCTACACGGTGGTATTTTTTATTTTCCTCTACCTTCTTCCCAGCGCGAAATATTGAAAAATTTCGAAAAAAAAAATTTTTTTATGTAAAATGTAAAAAAATCAGCAGTATTGCTAAGTACTTGTAGTTGTTAGCCCTATCATCTGGCCTATTCCCTTTTTTCCTGAACAAGTCGACACTCGGTTATTTTAAAAGTGAACTCCTCATTACAATAACAATTTCTCATCATCCATTTTATCTAAAAGAATTTAAATTGGGATT
>CAJUYH010011677.1:0-10808 GCA_910591685.1 Galerucella tenella | reverse complement strand
GGCAAAAAGGAGGTTAGAAGTTCGTTTATATGTATGATTGGTCGGGCAATATGTGATCACGTGACCAAAAATCCATCTCCTCTGCGATGTAAATAACGATTAACGAACTCAGCTATTATAGGTGCTTTCGATTATTTACTTTTGGCTGCTAGTAGCAGCTCGTAGTGACTAAATTCCGTTCGTTTATTACCGGGCGTGACGCCTAGTCTTACCTTCCCCTTGCCCCTCAAGCACATACCGAAAAGTCTACGGACATTAAATATTTGACGTTTGTCCGGTTTGACGTTTATTTAAAGGTTAAGATTGTGCCGATTACGATTTAATACTATTTAAACCTCACTAAAAATACCTAAATATGCAAAATTTTATTATCAAAAACAATATAATTGAAAACTGTTCTTCTAACAACACAGGAAATTCATGGGCATTGGCACATGTCAGGTGGTTTTGAGGATCCTAAAATATGGTGTTCAATTTGCTCAAAAGTCGTGACGACTGAGGCGTCACGCACAAGTGCTTGAAGCCCAAATAAACGAAAGCAACAAACAAATCATCATAACCTCATTATTAAGTACCACATGTTCTGAACGCTTTGTTTATTGTTTTACCACCAGGCTAGTTTGTGACGTCACGTAGACATGCCCTATAAAATAACTACAACGGTGGAAGTCGTGGAAGAGGACAGCAGGCCATTGTAATTCACTAGTACACTAGTCTCTGACTAGTATCACTAGAAAAAGAACCAAGCTCCTCGCTTGTGTGCATCTACCTACACGACTTGTCTACAAAATAAATAGTTATCCGTGATCTTTTCTATAGGTGAAGACGTGTCGTTTTCTACGATTACGAGATATAAGTCTTAGTCTAGTCCATAGAAAAATGGTCTAGTCTAGCCTTTAGAAAAAGAAGCAATGGAAAACGAGAAGGGGCCCTCATCACGACACTGGGTGCATGGTAATACAATACCGAGCCCAATAAAATTGGAGAAGAAGAAGAAAACGAGAAGGGGGTTTTCAAGAGGGAGATGGAAAATTCTCGGCGTTCCTCAGGGAGCATTCACAAATATCAGCCAGTCTATCTGCGGTGGCTAAATACCCAGGGGGTGGAGGCCAGAAAAGTAAAATAAGAAGAAGATTTGTTTTCGTTTCAACTGGTTAGGTGTTAGGTTATCTCTGTTTACGATACTGGAAAACGTGGGTTCCACACTAACGTATTATTGTGAATTTAGACAATTAATGTGTAATGGATTATACTGTAGGAAGTTTAGCTGATTTAATATCCGGCAATAATACTCCTAATAAAATTAAAATCAGAAAAATTTCAGTCAAAAAAAATGAGAAACTCGAAAAGAAAATTGGTAAGGAAAGGAAGTCTAATTTAAGTCTTGAACAAGAATCAAGTGATAAAACCAGCGTGTCAAAAGAAAAAAAGAAAAAACGCAAAATATCATCCAGTAATAATGATGTACCAGAAGAAATAAAAAGAAGTGCTTTAGAAGAAAATGGAGAGGATAGTCCAGAACCCGCTTTAAAAAAAAAGAAAAAACGCAAAATAGCATCCAGTAATAATGATGTATCAGAAGAAATAAAAAGAAGTACTTTAGAAGAAAATGGAGAGGATAGTCCAGAAACCGCTTTAAAAAAAAAGAAAAATAAAAAACACAAAGCTAGTACAGAGAGTAGTTTTGTTGATAGCGATGAAGAACAAGAAAGTGAAGAGCAAAATCAAAACAACACTGAACAAGTTAATGAAAAAGTTAAAAAAATTCCAGATCCAGAGGAACAAGCTAGAACAATATTTGTAGGAAATATTCCAATTAATTCTAAAAAGAAACAAATAAAAAGTTTTTTTAAAAAATATGGGCCAATTGAGTCAATTCGGTTTAGAGGAATACCAGTTGCTGATCCAAAAATACCCAAAAAAGTTGCTGCTATTACAAAAGAGTTTCATCCTGATAGAAGCAGTATCTTCTGTTATATAAGGTACAACTTTCAGACATAAGTTAAAATCATAAGTGTTGACTGAAATTTAGTTGTGTAATTGACTCATTAATAATATTATTAAGATAATTTCAACTTTTCACCTACAGATTCATGGAAAAGGAAGATGCTCAACAAGCAGTTGCAGAAAATGGAAATATTTTTCAAGAACATCATCTGCGTGTTCAATTATGTGGATCTTCTGAAAAAATGGATGAATGCAAGGCAATTTTTATTGGAAATTTAAATTTCAGTAAGAAAAAAACATTTTATAATAAATTTTTTATCAAAAATTCTAAATCTTTTGCAAATTATACAATTTGACCAGTGATTTTTATAAAGAACCCAACACTGTTGTTCATTAACCTCCCTGTATATAATGTGCAAAAATATAATAGGTTTCAGTGTAAATATTAATGTTTACAAGTTTCGGTTTCGGCCGAAACGCACCCTCAGGTCACTATTAAAAATATCTACTGATCGATACTTCAGTTGAAATAATAATAAACGTCTTTTATTGGTACAACCAAATGGCCATCGACCGAGGTACTTCAGTTGATTTAGCATGATTTTTTGTTTTGGAGAAAGAAGGCATATATCCGATAAATAAGAAATAATAAAAATATGTTAATTTTAAGGAGCTGAAGAAGAGCAGTTATGGAAATTATTTGAATCTTGTGGTCCTATATCCTCTGTCAGAATTATCAGAGATTCTCATACTGGTATGGGTAAAGGATTTGCCTATGTCAATTTTAAAGATGTAGACGCAGTACAATTAGCATTAGAAATGGAAAATGTTAAACTAGGCGATCGAGTGTTACGGATTAAGCTGTCAAGTGCTAATAATGCGAAGAAAAATAAAAAGAAAGAAAACAAAACCGTAAGTAAACACATTGATTAAATTACTTTTTTAAATGAAACCAACTGTTTCTAAACAATTTCACTTTAATTCTGAAGATGATATTTTAAAAATTGAATAGATGAGGCATTTACTTCATGTAGATCCATAGTAAGTTATGAAATCAAACAATATTATTTTGTTAAATCTACATTGTATACAATTGAATACAATGTAGATTTAACAAAATAAAATTGTTTGATTTCATAACTTGATATTTTAAAGATCGAAATAATTATCAACATAATTTAGAATTTTCATATACAGTGTGGAAACCACTTATGGAATAAAATTCTTTATGTCATTATTTTAGAAAATTATACAAAATGCCGAGACACGTCACCTTTGTTTAATTGAGTTGTGCGTTATGTTAACATAAATGTAAATGTACAGGGTGATTCACGCAAGTATGCCATTGTCGGTGTTGTTTTTTTAATTAAAAACCCTGTATATTTGCATATTTTTGAAATCCTCTTAATGAACCGATTCCAACAAACTAATGTATGGTCAATTATGAACTATACAGGGTGAAATTTTTATTTTTACAGTTATTAAACACATACATAGAATACTTGATGTATTTGATTTTAATACTTTAAAATAAATGCTCAAAATGTTCTCCACCTAGTTGTTGGCAATAGCACAGTCTCCTATAGAACTCCTCCTTAACTTTGTTTAAAGTTTGAGGTGAAATATTCCGTGTTTCTTTAGTTATCCTGTCTTTGAGGTTTACAATGCTAGTTGGTTGTGTTGCATATACTTTGTTCTTGAGATAACCCCACAGAAAAAATCTAACGGCGTAAGGTCTAGCGATCTAGCTGGTCACTCAATAGTACCTCTTCGTCCAATCCATTTATTGGGGAACATTTTATCTAAATAAGTTCTTACCATTAAAGCATAATGGGGTGTTGCCCCGTCTTGCTGGAACCAAACATTTTCATTCGGTAAGTTTGACAACGCAGGAATAACTTCATTTCTAATCATATTTAAATATTTTTCGGCTGTCAAATTTCCATCTATAAATATAGGACCAATAATATAGTCGCCTATGATACCGGCCCAAACGTTCACCTTTTGAGGGTACTGAGTATGTCTCACGCATCCAATTAGAATTCTCTGCTGATCAATATCTACAGTTCTGTCGGTTTCCTCTCAATTCAATGTGAATGTTGATTCGTCAGAAAAAATAATAGTACCAAGAGCTATCTCATTTCTGTTCAGCTTATTCATCAATCTTTCGCAGAAATCCATTCTACGATCTGGATCGTCTTCTGTTAATTCCTGCACAAACGTTAATTTGTAGGGATGAAGTTTTTCTTTATGAAGACATCTTAGAACAGTTGTATGACTAACATTATTTTCACGGGCAATTTGACGTGTACTTGAAGTTGGATTCTCTTTGACGCTTAACAAAATATCCACTTTCACATCATCTTCAACAAAATGTGGTTTTCTTTTCAATGGTTTGACATGTCCAAGTTCTCTGAATTGTGCATGAATTTTAGGCACAGTACTTTGTGAAATATTAGGCAATTTGGGATACTTGTGATTAAATAAGTTTGCCACTTCAACTTGACTTCTGCAGTTATCCCCGTACCCGATCATCATTAAAATCTCAATTTGGTGAGTCTCAGTTAAATATTTTATTGTTATGTCGACAAGGAAAGAGTGTTTGACAAAGTTTTTACTTTTTCAGTATCAACTGTCAGCACATCAACAACTGACAGAATAGAAAACAATCCACATTATTTACCGATTTAAGACAATCCACATTATTTACCGATTTTGTCTAATTATTGGCGTTTTTAGGCAATTTTCAGGTATTTATGATAAAATTCATGGGCGTAGCAGGTTTTGTTTAATATACAAATACGTCTAATAATTAGTTGGTTTAGATTTTTGATAAATCCATATTTAGCAAAATTTAAAAAAGTACCAATATTTCAAGTGTAATAAATTATTAATTTTTAAATTTCACCCTGTATATTTCATAATTGACCATACATTATTTAGTTTGTTGGAATCGGTTCATTAAGAGGATTTCAAAAATATGCAAATATACAGGGTGTTTCATTAAAAAAACAACACCGACTATGGCATACTTGCGTGAATCACCCTGTACATTTACATTTACATAACGCACATCTCAAGTTGACGTGTCTCGGCATTTTTTATAATTTTCTAAAATAATGACAGGAAGAATTTTATTCCATAAGTGGTTTGCACACTGTATATTTTTTCATTAAAGTGAAATTCTTTAGTTTCATTTTAAAAGGTAATATAAGTAGACTCCGCAAAGTAAGGTCCACACAGTAAATTACATTGATTATAACACATGAAAACAATATTTTTCAATTTTTAATGAAAAAGGTTTACGAGTACTAAAACATGAGGATATCAAAAGGTTTTTATAATAGTCGTATTGACCCTAACTTAAACCTTTTCATTGATTATTTGTTTCATGAATGATGAAATATTAATTAATATATTTCAAATTTCCAGAATGCTACAAGACGTTTGAATATACATCAAAACAAAAATGGTGCTGCAGATAAAGATCATCCCGAGAAAAAATATAAATCATTTGTGACAAATAATAAAAGTTTCCAGGGTGCTACATTTAATAACAAGAAGAAGGTATGTATTAATTGATTTCAAGCATTTCATTGTTTCTCTACAAATTTGTAGATCATTATCTAATATTAAATAAATAAATTTAAATCTTTGTAGAGAATACAAATAAATATTTTTATGCCTTGTTAGTGATGAAATATCTGTATTTAAAGACTTGGGGTAATTTTCTGTGAAAGCTGAGGTCGGATAAAACCATAGGCCATCAGCATTTTAATTATTCTTAATGAAACTATTACAAAATTTTTTTACTTCCCATATCTCAAATATGGTTTTATGAAATCCAAACAAGAAGGTTCAATAAAACTCAAAGTCCAAACCACAATTATTTAATTTTGTCCGCCAAAAGGACAAATTATTCAGCTACTAGTTTCGGTACATGAATTACCATCATCAGGTTTCATGAAACATGTACAATTGGAAGGATATTAGGTTGTTGCCATTAAAAATCTAAAGTACAATACTATGAATTTATGTTCTAAAAAAGCACCAATTGAATGTGGTTTATAAAGAAAAGGAAAGGAATTTTTTTTTTGAAAAGAATTAATATTTAGAAAATAGACAAAGAAACAAGGACATCGGCGAAATTTAAATTTCAAGTATCCAAATGGATATTTTCCAAAATGACGAAGTACAAAGAAAGGACTTCGAAGTACTGCAAATTATAAGTGGTGGAAGGACATCCATTTCCATGTCTTTTCCAAAAAAAAATTTTCCTTTTCTTTTCTTTCTAAACCACATTCAATTTTTTTTTTTTTTTTTTAATTAATATATAGTATCGTACTTTAGAGATTTTTAATGGCAACAACCTAATATTCTTCCAATTGTACATGTTTCATGAAGCCTGATGATGGTAATTTACCTATGTACCGAAACTAGTAGCCGAATAATTTGTCCTTTTGGTGGACAAAATTAAATAATTGTGGCTTGGACTTGTTTTATTGAACCCTCTTGTTTGGACATAATTTTTTTATTTATATGTAATGACAGATTTGTCTCACAAAATAAAATTGTATATTAAAGATATATCATAAAAAATTCATTTTTATCCAATAAAAGTTAATCTTAAATAACTAAAAAAGGGTTCTAGGCCCAATAATTCTATTAATATTTTTTACTACCACACGTTTTTCAACGAAAGAGGTTTTTCTTATTGAATCATCACTTTAAACTTGTGGATTACTTTACGACTTTCACAAATCAGGATTTTTCATATTAATATCTTGCTTATTATTTATACTCTAACCATTTGTTATTTAAACATAAAATAATTATTTTTATAGCAATACACTATCATTTATTATAACGCACATATTTACTTTCTTTTTGCAGAAATTTAAAGCCAACAAAGCAGATTTTGAGAAAAAACGAAAAATCAAGAATATCGCTCCAATTTCTAAATAACATACATATTTTTATATAAATAAATTGTGTTGAATTCCATTTTAAATTTTATTGTAGACCATGGTTATGTTAACTTCCTTATCCAGGTACTTGTGACGTGATTTTTCCCCCCATTTCAGCACTTACTACCTTGACACGTCACTTTTGACATCTTTGAAACCTTATTATTTTTAACGTGGTTCACTCCGCGGTCCTTGACTTTAATCGTCAATATTTCCATATTATTTAAAAATAAAATTAACAATAAAAAAAAACTTCTTCACGGGGAATCGAACCCGGGTCTACCGCGTGAGAGTCTGGTTTGCTTACTACTCGACCACCGAAGAATATGCAAATTGTTTATCTATAACGTCAGATGTATTAGGTACATAATTTTTGCTTAAAAGGAACTAAAGTTCCTACCGTGTGTCCCGCGACACGTTCTACCTTTTTTTACTCTTTCAGTATACAATCAGAAAATAACAAATATTTTGGACATGTGTAGATATCCAAAACCGATTTTTAAAATGAGAACCAACGTTTGGGTCTAGGAGCCGCAACATAGCTTAGGCCGCGAGAACCAAACGTCGATTCATAGGTGGCTGTCTATTCTAACCTGCTTGATACAGTCAGAGACAGATGTATACAAGTGTAACTCTTGCTCAAAAGCTTCTAAAACGAAAAACTCACTTATTGGGCAATCTCAGGAATAATCGAAGATTTAATCCGACTGACGTTACAAGTACAAAGCTCAAAAAAGGCGACATTATTGCTAAATAACATGATGGAGATCTATCAGATCAATTGAAAGCTTATTCAACGCACCTTAGAAAATCAACTTCAACTTTAGAAGAAGTGCAATCAAGAGATAGCCGTAGGAGTGTTATTTATATGAAAAAATAAGCAACAGCGAATGATGGAGACAGGCGCAACAGCAGTCACCAAAGACAAGATTTCGTTGCATAGAGTGCGCAAAATATTACCACAGAGTACACCATCTAACAAGAGGCGAAAGAAAGTAGTTTTCGTGATCGCAAATTTGTATGCACATGCGTGAATTAATTAGTTTATCTGTCAATGTCAAACCGTCACTTCCGTACATTCCCATCAGTTCACCGTGTATTATTTTGAGATTAGGTTGAAAATGAGCTACTTCTCATTACACAAATGAGATGAATAATAAGGTGTTCTTATGTTAGTAGTTAAAAATACCTAATTGGGAGGGATGTACATCAACACTATACTAATATTCTAAGTGTAGTGTTACTTTTCTCAGTGTATTAGGTAGTTTATCTGTCATTGCCTCAACGTATTTCCGCTCAATATCGTGTTAGTCCGACTTCAAAGGAACCGACAAAGCTTTCGTCTCTTGTTAGATGGTGTACTCTGTGAGGACGGTGGTGATATTACTGCCTGTCATGTATCTTTGATGTTCATAATAATTGTTATAAGTAGTTATACCGGGTGTCCCAAGTTATCGTATACAGGCAGTATCTCGCTTATTTGACAAGATAATTAATAAATAAAAAAACTGCATTGAATGGCATTAAAGTACATTCCTAATGAAAATGTTTTACATTTTACAGCCCTGTGGTAGCTACCCCTCACTTTTTATTTTCATATTGTCATTGAAAATTGCATGTCATTTTATTTAGAATACAACAATAGCACATACTTATTATTATTTTTTTCAATTAATAATAACAAAAGCATTAATATTTCATGAAGTATGAATTTCAACTGAAATACCTCTGATGGAATTCAAAAAACGAACACAGCAAGTAGGTATTGAAAATTATATTTTGCAGAATCCATACAAGCTGCAAAACGTGTTAAAAGCTTTCTTGTGCAGGCCGTCTGAATCATAGCTGGTGCAACGCTACGACATGCTTCACAAATGCGTTCTTTAAGACCATCTAAATCATAAAATATTTTAACCTAGAATTGTAATCTTGCATCAGAGCTGAACATAAGAAAATATTACGATTTATATTTTTTAATAAACAGCTGCATTTTGTGTTATTTTGGTCAAGGATCTTAAAGAACACATTTGTGAAGCATCTCGTAGCACACCATCTATGATTCAGACGGGGCCACCACAACAACACCCTTAATACGCTTTGCAGCTTGCAAGGATTCTGCAGGAAATAATTTTTAACAACTACAACTAGGTACTGTGATCCTTAACAATCATACAAAGGAATTGTATGACTTCATATATGTTGCCACCAGACTCCGTAACGACCGTAACTACTACTGGAGTATCACCAAGCCAGAACGCTTCCAGAAGCAAATGCTTAGAACTGGGATATCAAGCAAACTCAAAGGAAGGGCAAACGAAGTTGTATCCATTTATGGTTGATTTGATTGATTGCTTCCGACAAATGAAACCTTTCAAATCTTCATCGAAAAATGTAAAGCCAATGGTTTATTGCTGCTTTATGGCAATTGATCCTTTCTAAATCTAGTATAGTTAGTTGGTATTTGTAAGTACAACAGTGTCTATCATTCTTTATAATGGAGTCTTTTATCCCTTATTTTACACAATGATTTTCTATAAGTAGAAGTTTTATTATTTACCAATCGTGTTATTTTATAGTTTCCAATGTTGTTTGGAGAATGCTTCTTGTCTTTGGTCACTTCATTATAAACATTTAATTCAGTATATTGAAAGAATTCAACATATATTTTTAGGGTAGGTATCAAATATATTATACAGTTGTTTGAGAAAAAAATATCATTGACTTCAAAAATCTCAGGTTTAGTCAAATTAAACTTATATTAAAGTGTATTAACAATATTGAATGGTAGGTACATACCAGATAAAAACAAATAAAATTTAATGATGTCACAATCTATATACATAATTTAATATTAATGAAAGAATATCTCTTTATGGTATCATTGAGTGTTCCATTGATGGGAAATATTATTTCTTTTGCAAATGAATATGGTTAACAGTCTAAAAAGTTAGCAGCCATCAGTAACTCTAGTGCAATCTCAGGAGCAATTGGAAATTCTGGTATTTCAGTAGAACTGTTGGTGTAACGAACTTTATATGTGAAGTACATACAGACTTTTTGAAGTACATGAGACCTAAAACAACATTAAGGGTGTTAAAAGAATCCATTGAATATTGTAATTAAATCATAAAGTTAAAATTATATGAAATTTTATCATGAAATCAATTACAAAAATATATTACCCTTAAAATATAAACGACTGGAAATATGAATGAAAATACAACTTACGGAATTTCTCTAAAGTTAACTTCATTTGCTTCATTTTCAGCGAATTGCCCAGGTCCACTTAACATTGCTTTAATAGTGCCCGAAGTAAGAGCATGTTCTCTTTTAACTATAAATTCATGGCCATCTGATGAAATTAATTTTACATACATAGCATCAGGTCCTTCACAGCCTCCATATACTCTTTCTTGGTTTACTTCTGCTGTTAGGTCTGCCATTTTATTTCAACTTGTTTATTGAATAATTGAATGTAATATATTCAATTTATTAAGGAATTGAAAATTTACTAATTAATAACTAATGACCATAGACAAAATTATGTTATGTTATATTTCTCTATGCTAATGACGTTAATAATTTTTGGATTTGTGAATCAAACCATAGAGATTACAATATCACAAAGAACCCAGGCAAATGTCAAACCATGTTTTTTAAGCCCTCTTTTGGGCTGGTGACCGAGCTATATAGCTGTAACTGTGAACCTTATTGAGCCAAGACCAGAAAATAAAAATATATAAGCAACTATGAATCTTATTCAGTCAAGACTAATAGCTGTACGTCGTGCTATGCAAAAGTCACCAAGAAAAGAAGATTCCAAAGGAAGGAAAATTCGCAGTACGCATGTGCGAGATTCAAATTGAGGCGGGACGGTACGGTTGTCTCCCCCCC
>CAJUYH010011676.1:0-10809 GCA_910591685.1 Galerucella tenella | reverse complement strand
CTTATAAATTAGTTTTTCCATTTAATCCATATTTAATTCTTTACAAGCGCTCAAACTTTGCTCAATATGTGTAATTACCACATGATTCGTATTTTTTTCAACAAAATTTGGTTAGCATTTCGAAGTTTTTATTCGATGAGAACTCTAAGTTCAACATTAATCTACATGATATATTTTTTTCCTAATTTTCAATACATCCATTACCTCAAAATTCTTTGCCAAAAATACTTCGATATTTTGTCAAATCGCTGCCAATAGATTCCCCTTAAGTTTGTAGTTGCAGTTCACAGAGTTATAATTGAATAGAGGTAATGTGTAAGTAGAGGCAAAATAGTTTTGTGTTCAACAGATAATTTTCAATTTACAATATCCAGTGTGGATGGCAGCTTTATTGTTTGGGAATTAACTGATTGAAAAAAAAATTTTGTTTCGAATTTGGAAACAAAATCACTATGTTCGGAATCTTAAGGTTTCATGTGATTTACGAATATTAGGTGGCAAAAATCTCCACAATCAGAGTATCGGAACAAGGTATGTCTATACAACATTTGGTACTTTCTATCTGGAAAACCTCCAGGTGTGGACGTGTTGTTAAAGTTTCAGTGTAGGAGTTGGGGGTGAGATAATAGATCCAGTTTTGTGATTTTGTGCATTGAAGTATATATTGATTGATAACAATTCCAATGATAATTTATAAAAAAACCTGAATGAAAACTGATTTTTGAATAATTGGATATTTCTCTTTCTAACATTGGTAATCAAATTTGACGAAATTCGGCTGATATACTAGCTACACATTTATTCGCATTTAGTTGTATCACTGCACCTCAAAATGTTTGCTTCATAATCATATGCAACTGAAATGAATCTAATAAAAACTTGGCTTCTTCTGATTAAATTGAGGTAGATAAGATTTTGGAGTGTTTCCAAACCGCACACTTTGAAGTTGAGAAGTGAGTTGCGGTTATGTTTGTAGGAAGTTTTTTTCCATTTACTGGTCCACTTAGGTTTATTGTTTTATTGCAACGTCAGCATTCGTTCCATTAAACGATTAGTTTGAGGACTCCATCATTTATATCGGAAAATGGAAGTTACGTGCACTTACAGTTCAATTCTTCCCAAAGATGTTTCTTATGATGACAAATAAGTGTTCGGTTCACTGTGATTATTTTTCATACCGAAAAAATACTTTCAAAATATTGCCATTAATTCCAATCAATGTCGTTGTTTGAGCATAATTCTCTTTTTATTTTTAGTGATTTAAAGAAGGAATTACAGCTGCTTATTTTCGTTTTGCCCTAAGCTGTCGACAAAGAAATCTCGTTTAACGTTTATTTACATTTTACATCCCAATTACGTCCTCTAGTATCATTAGTATAAATTACAGGCTGAATCAGCGACATTTTATTTCCCTGCTATGATCGCATTGGACTAGGGAAAATAGTAGAAACGTTTTCAATTATATTTTTGGGGTTGATTTCCACATAGGACTTTTTCCATGAATTCTAGGAAATACGGATTTCCTAGATACGGCCGGTCGCCACCCTTAATGAGTCACCCTGTGTGTATAGTTCCAGGTGTGAGTAAAATACATTTCCAGGCATGTCTGTTAATGATGCCAGTTATGACAAAAAAATGAAATGGCTCTTGAATTTGCATAGCCTTTTTTCTGGCATCGTCAGAAGAATAGCAGTTTGCTCTCTAAATAACTGCACAAAATTAAGAGCCATTTTCCATAGTCTTGAAATTCAAAGTATTGATATGTATCGCAGTATATTATATGAAAAAAATTTTGGAATTTTTCGCATCACTGGACATAAGTAGCTATTTTCCTGATGTATATAATTTTAATGATGAGCGTTTTTTTTAACTAATTTGAGTTTAAATCTATTAGCCTTTGTTGTGTATAGATAATTGTGAGAAGTAGTATTGTTGTAACCTTTGTGCTTTGCCTTATGGTCATCTCCACCCAATCAATCCAAGGTCCAGCTTGTCTAGTATACAGCGTGTCCACAGATGGAGTATCTTTTAAATATTAATTTAGTGAAAAATGTTATTCCTGATAAAAAGTTTTGCTTGTTCTAAAACCCAAAAAAAAAATGAAATAAAATTCAAGTTTTTCAAAACCCATCTCATTTTATGACCAGTTTTATATTCGACATTTATTCACATATTGGCTGATATCTCGGGAACCTTGGGGTTTGCAAGGTTCTAGTCTACGCCATTCGATCCAGAATTGAATTTTCTATAAAATGAGGAATTTCGAGAGTCATGAGTCTTCGCGACTTTTCAAAACCTGAAAATTCTAAAATCCATCTTAGGTTTTCTTATGTGGGAAACTCCTCTTTTAGAGAAAATTAAATTTTGAATCGAATGGCGAAGATTAGAACCTTGCAAACCTTGAGTTTCCCGAGATATTAGCCAATATGTGAAGAAATATCAAAAAGTCAGACTCTATGTTTTCATAAAACTGGCCATAAAACGAGACGGGTTTCGAAAAACTTCAATTTCATTCCATTTTATGGGGTTTCAGAACAAGCAAAACTTTTTATGAAGAATAACATTTTTCACTAAATTAATATTTAAAAATTTTTCACCTGCCCATTCGTCTGTCCATCACCTTTTTAGTATCTACAGTACTGTTATATACAGTGTGGGGCAATTTTCTGACATCGAAGGATTACATCGTTGTGGTGAGAGATAGAACTTTATTATTTTGTGTGAGCTAATACAGTTTTTGAGGGCACATTTTGAAAATACTTTCGATTCCACAGGGTGTTCCAAAACCACGTAGCAGCACAAACTTACATTTTTTTTAATGAAACGTACTATATTTTGTTCAAGAATCGAGAAGATCTCACATAGAGCGTTACAGAAATATAGCACTCTAATATAGTATAAGGGTGTTTTACAAAGATATGGCCAATTATTAGCAAAAAAGACCTCCTTTTTAACACTCGGCAGAACAGTAAATTAAAATAAATCAACAGGTCTTTGTATTCAAATGTCATACAGACATCATTGGCTGTGCTCAGTATTAATTAATATTTTCATCTGAGGCTTTTTTAATACAGGGTGAAACAAAACGCAAATCAAGCAATATCCCAAAATTTTTGAATGAATCACCCTATAAGTCTTTTCACAATTTGTTAGTACAATTAATAAACTTTCAAACGATGTAGTAAACTAAGGGCATTAGTTATTGGAAAATCGTAGATATTTTATGATAATGGTCAAAAACAATTATTTTACATACACAAATTAAATGGCAATTAATTTTTACATGCAACCTCTTGTGAATTTTAACATTTCTAAGGCATAAATTCTGATCGTAATTTTGGATGCATCTACAATATCTAGTCAATGAAATAAAATGTTTGCTAATACCATAGGTACCTGGAATTACCAAAAATCATATTTATTCATGTTTCACTTTCAAGAATTGTTATTATAGGCTTGTTTGAGATTGGGCGAAACATAATCAAGCCATATTTTTGATTATATCAAGTGGTCTACTATCAAAATAGTATCTACTAATAAATGTCAAAGAAATATTGCTGTATTCTTCGTTTGTGTTTAGGAAGTTGATTCAAAAACAATAGTTAACTTTTGGTTCCAACAAGATGGAGCATCTGTATATCAGAGATTTCACCGACAGGTGGATAGGACGTGGTGGACCAATTTCGTGGCCTCCTTGATCTCCAGATCTCACACCGATGGATTTCTTTTTATGGGAATACATCAAGCAACTTGTGTATCAAACGGAACCTACTACCAGAGAAGACGTGAAAGAAAGGATTCGTAACGCATTTTCCACAAAAACTCCAGCTATGTTGAATAGAATAAGATCCTCGTTTTTGAAAAGAATTGTATGGAAGTAAATGGTCGCCATTTTGAACACTTAGCATAAACTACTATACTTTTTATAGAATGTCAATGTTCATTTATGTAAATGTGAGTTTTCTTATAATGTTGGTTTTCATAATTGTTAGTTTTTCAAAAATAGAAAAAGTTGGAAAATAAATTACAAGCTTGCATTTTACATAACTAAGATATACTGTTTGTGGTGACTTAAGTAATTATTCCGTAAAGACTACAAACTGCTTTTATATTTATTAGTTTTATAACGACATTAGCCTACTTACAGTGAACAAAAATATTTCTTCCAACATAATTCCTTCTTTCCTTCCTCTAATGGTAAGAGTAGAAGTCAAAGATATTTCTGATGCATCCAAAATTACGATTAGAATTTATGCCTTAGAAATGTTGAAATTCACAAGATGTTGCATGTAAAAATTAATTACCATTTAATTTGTGTATGTAAAATACTTGTTTTTGACCATTATCATAAAATATCTACGATTTTCCATTAACTAATGCCCTAATGCCCCTACATCGTTTGAAAGTTTATTATTTGTACTAACAAATTGTAAAAAGACTTATAGGGTGATTCATTCAAAAATTTTGAGATATTGCTTGATTTGCGTTTTGTTTCACCCTGTATTAAAGAAGCCACAGATGAAAAAAATAATTAATACTGAGCACAACCAATGATGTCTGTATGACATTTGAATACAAAGACCTGATGATTTATTTTAATTTACTGTTCTGCAGAGTGTTAAAGAGGAGGTCTTTTTTGCTAATGATTGGCCATATCTTTGTAAAACACCCTTATAATATATTAGAGTGCTATATTTTTGTAACGCTCTCGGGGAGATCTTTTCGATTCTTGAACAAAATATAGTACGTTCCATTAAAAAAATGTAAGTTTGTGCTGCTACGTGGTTTTGGAATACCCTGTAGACTCGAAAGTATTTTCAAAATGTGCCCTCAGTAACTGTATTAGCTCACACAAAACTATAAAGTTCTATCTATCACCACAACGATGTAATCCTCCGATGTCAGAAGATTGCCCCACCCTGTATAAAGTGAGAATTGACGCCCATAATATTTACCATTGAATAAAATACTGTCAATGGTCAACGTCTACTTCGACGACCTACATTATAACAGGCGCACTTTAATTTGGTCTAAGCTGTCAACCCCTCCCTTAGTTGAGTTATAGAAACAAATAATTTCTGGAAGTTTTTTTTCATTATCTTCTATTGTCGCTGTATGGTGTAGTGAAGAGAGCATTATGACAGCTTTGCACTTTTTCGGCACATATGATAGGAGTGTTAGATCCCTTGTAAATCGGAAAATTGTTGACAAAGCAGGGCGGTCTTTATTGGGCAAAAATTCATGGGGAATCTCTTTTTTATTTTTTCGCAAAGTTCCTGTATATGTTAGACCGCTTTTTTTTATTAATTCTTCAGTTCAATTGATGAAAACCAATTGACAGCAGTGATGTTTCGATTGCTCTTTACAATAGGCTGAACAAGTTGTAAAACATTGAGTGTGGAAACTGATAGTTTTCTTGGATTAGGGAATTCATCTTCATCAGCATATATAAACGCATCCAATAAATAATGTGTCTTAGCATCACACAAACAAATTATTTTCATACCATATTTGTTAGGCTTATTAGGCATATACATTTTATATCGAAATCTTCCCCTAAAGCCTACCAGCATTTCATCAATAGTCATCAATTGACCACAAGCGTAATTTGATTGAGAGTTGACAATCATAAGGTTAAATATTTCGGAAATGGCGGCAAGTTTCTCTCCATTCTGAATTCGTTCGTTTCTTGTGGCACTATTATCAAAGCGCAATGCAGCGCATAAGAAACAAAAACGTTTCTGTGTCATAGTGGCGCGAAAAATGTCACGGCCCGTTAGATCTGTTGCCCATAATGAATCGACATCTTCATTATTTGATTTAAAAGCACCAGACAGCAAAAGCAAACCAATAAATGCTTTCATTTCAGGTTTTTCTACGTGGTTTGTGAATTGACAGTCTAAAGCACTATCACCATAAGAAACTGTCAAATCAGTAATTCTTTCATTTGTATGTTTTATAATAATATCTAACATATTATCGTCAAAAGTCAAATTCCATGATTCTACTGGTTTCGTTGGCTTATTCCTGTATGCATCAACTATGACAGCAGGTATGCGTGTTCTGATTGTATTTTCTGCTCGAGTTTCACTTGCTGCTGGAGGTGTTTTTGACCACTTGTATTTATTCCTTTTTTAAAAAATACTGTGTTCTTTCTGCCTGTAATTCTTCATTTCCACCACTTTCATCAGAATCTGGTTGTTCTTGCACATTTTCATTATCATCTCACTCATGTTCTGATTCCTCTAATTCTGACTCGCTATCATGTTCGCTAAACTCACTCTCTCTAGATGAATAGTCACTAATATCTGCGTTTAAAGCCTCTTGTTCAAGTTCAAACTGCGTAAGGGGTCTATTACGGTTCATTTTCTAACTCAAAAATAGTATCACCAAAGGTATGCTGGTTCAGATTTGACCCGGTAACATTTCTCAAATTATCACACACAATTTCGTTGGATCAAAATTGACCCACCATACCAGTTGAGGATTAAACAAATTCAACCCAAATTACTCAGAAATATGGGCACACGGACCGCACCCTAAACGGTACTACTACTTCGGGAATTCCGCTTACGCTGTGACGTCACGGGTATTGCCCGTATCCTCTGACGTCACAGCTCGTATTTTTAACACTTTTGATTCAATTATACTAATTTCACCGTTGTTTTAAGCTCTGACTTACGTTATGGCAGCATTCTCAGGAATTATAAAAACGTTTAGCGATACTATAATAATGTTCGTTACAGGTGAAGTAATTATTGTTATTCCAAACATGTTTACCAACTTTCATTTGAAAAATACGAAATTTCATACTTTTTATTATTTCTTAATTTGCCAGAAAACTTTTCTCATAATTCTTGAGAGTTTTTATTAAATATGAGAAAGTTTTACACGGCTATCCTACGGCTTAGCACTTGTGTATTTTTTTGGCTCAAGAAGTTTTAAAACAAGGTTAGGAAAACACATCAGCTTAAAATTGGAGCTCAGCAAGTTATATAAAAAACATTGTTATCAAGAAAGTTTTAAATGGCATGAAAACGTGACGCTAATAAATAGACTTGAATTTTAAATTCATGTTACTAAATGGATTAATTTGTTTAGAGAATGGTTTTGCTAACTTAGGTCGAGAACGTTAACTTCACGAAATACCTATACCTATTTTTATTGACTTGTACCTGGGTAGCAACGTACAGGAATCATAAGGGCAAATAATTGGAGTATGAAACGGCCAGACAAGGCTCATTATTGCTATGTTGTGGACCGGAACCCTTCCGCGACGTCGTAACGTGGACAATAAATGATATAGTCACAGCTCATTTAAAAATTTAATGTTGCGGTGATGAGATTAAAAAAGTTGCCTTACCAAACATAAGTTCCGCGTAGGACCTCAAGAAAACGTTGTCGCAATCACGTTTCAAACCAATTTGGTCAATTATTTTTGGGTATTTAGAACGTTCAGGTTTCAACTTCAGGTATAGCAAGCAGTCTGTCGTTTCGTAAATCCTGCTGAGTTTACTTGAAAACGACTGTCATCTGCGCACTCCCATTTACTGTCAAAAATACTTCATACCAAAGAACATGCTCGCGTTCTATATGTTGCCCAATCTTACAAAGCTTTAAATTGAAGAAAATGAAACAAACCAAATAGAAAGGTTAGCTTAACGATGTTATTAAATAGGTATCAAAACGGCACGCCATAGACATGGTTAGTACTAGTTTAAGAAAAATAATCTTCGGAAAAGTAGATGTTTTCCATAGGAATATGCTATGGAAAACTAAACATCGCAAATCATGGTCTACTGAAGGAATATGTACTAACATCTAAGAATATTAGAGAACTCGTGTACATTGAAAAATTCACAGACAATCCTCACATACTCGATTGTATCATTAACTATGAAATATTGTACCGGAAAACTAGTGAAACTATTTAACAAAAGTATCATAACATTCGCATCCCTAGAGCTAACAATTCTTCCAGAGAAACTTTGTCTGTTATCAATGATTTAGGGAACAAAACTCCATCATCAAACCTCATTAACCTCGACCCAGACGAACAGAGAATTATTTGGTGAATACTAGTAAGAATATAACCTCTAAAATATCTACTAGTCCTTGTTCCTTCTAAAATAATCACCGATAGTTTCTTCCTAAAACCTATAGATGAATTTGAGCTAGTGAAAATCATACTCAGCATTCAAAACAAAACTTCATGTGGCTCTAATGGGTTATCAGCCAAATCATTTTTGAATTTTGCAGATGTGGTTATTAACGTTATATGTTCTTTAATCAATGGATCCGTTGGGAAGGTCTTTTCCCTATCTGCCTGGAAACAGCTATAATACTAGTAACTACCGTCCTTTGGCCTCACTACCAATATTATCGAAAATAATCGAAACGCTAAGAAAAACTCGTCCATAATCTTGAAATCCCAACAATTTGGTTTTTCATCCTTAATAATAAACTTGATAATGAACTTTTCAAGGCTTCGGTTTTTTGTGACTTCGCAAAGGCATTAGATTCTGTAGATCATGAGATTTTGATAAATAAGCTAGAATATCATTGCATCCGTGGCATTTCTTTAGAATTGTTTGAATCTTACCTTGAATGTAGAAAACAACTGATACGAGCGAATAGTAGAGTCCCAAAAAATTCACCAGTTAGCAGTGGTGTACCCCAGGGTTCAGTTTTAGGTCCAATTATTTTTTTGGTATTCATTAACGATGTCACTGACTCACGAAATAATGGTAAATTCGCTTTATTTGCTGTTAACTCTAGTGTAACCTGGAGTAGTTCAGATATACGAACTTTACATTCTAGCATTCATTCCACCAATGAAGCTCATCTATCTATATTTTCACTATACATTTTCACATTTTCATCGAAAATATTATCGTTGCCGCAAATCAAATCTCGGTTCTCGTGTCACCAATTTATCGAATATTAAATACGAGTTTAATTCTCAAAATTTTATTTTAGTATACCTATTTACTGCGGAATTTTCAAGTTTTTCCAAATCAACTTCATGTATTCCTCGCCCTTGCCTACTTTTTTTAATTGATCACCACAGGCCGCGATAATTATATTTTACTATGCTCAAAATAGTACATTACATTACAAGTGCGGAAAGTTACATTTTTCACACAAGTGAGAAATATTGTAGAATGAGCTGAGTGCGACAAACACACGAGTATGAAAAATCCCCTTCGCACGAATAATGTACAATATTTTCCCACGACCTCGTGATAATTAGATCTAGTCTCCATGAGTTGATGTTTAGATTACGCGCAAGCGCGACCCATCAATGGGGAAAAATTACATCGTCCTTTTCTGATGTCCCACTGACAGTTCTCGTCACAGTCACTCATTATTTATGAAAAGTGAATATCAATTTTATTGTTATATTTATTCAAATGATACAAAAATATGCCTAGATACACGGAAAAACATCAGCATTCAAGAGCTCTCAAGTTTTCTCAGTTTGAAAAAGATACTGATAATTATTCATCCCATACATTTTCGAATTTGCCTGAATACGGTCCTGGTGATTTTGTTCATCAAATTTGAGGTTAGCTATTTGTCGAAATAGCGAATAAAATTAACGACATACCCAAAACCCGAATAAACGTCATAAAACATGGCGCACACCAATTATATGAACTATAGTCGTCGTTTATTTTATTTGCTATTTTGACATAAAGCTTACCTTAGATTTGATAAATAAAATCATCTGGATCGTATTCAGCCAAAATCGAAAAGATTATGAAATTAATAATCACATCTTAATTTTCCAACTGAAAATACTTGAGAACTTCCAAAATCTTCATGTTTTTTCCTGTATTTAGAAATATTTTTGGATAAATTGAATGAATATAACAATAAGAATAATATTCACTTTTCATGGATAATGATTGACCGTAAACAACAAAGTACATACAAGAACTGTCAGTGGGACATTAGAAAAAGACGTAAGGCACATTGCCGCTACCATAGGTACGTCTGCATTCTGTTTTGAATTATGTTATTTTTCACGATTGATAAGTCGCGCTTATTGGAACTTTAGTTCTTTACGCCAGGTTATGTTTGAGCTACGAGGGGTCGCGACGCAAAAGATCTGACCGTTACGCGTTACGTTACGCTACGTTATGTTACGTTGCTTCGTTATGTGCCTTGCTTGCGTGCTTGTGCCTCCTTAGTCTCTCTCTCTCGTTCACGAAGCAGCGATTCATAATAATAAATATGCTCCTGCCGGTATTCGAACCCGGGCCGCCCGCGTGCAATGCGAGCATTCTAACCACTGAACCACCGATGCTATATTGAAATTCTATGCAAATCTGGTTTTCGCAGTGCTAGTGATCTACTTGAATTTGTTCGGATAAATTTTTACTATTATTTCCATATTTTTTTGGAACGATTAAGGGGTCTAGCTACTTTTCGAAATACAGGGTGTTGAAATTTTGAAAACTTGAATGTTTTGATTCGATAACTTAAAAATGGGTGGATAAATTGATTTGACATTTGGCAGGTAGTTTTTAAATGTAAAAGGGCATATTTTGAAAGAAATTGTAGTTTGTGCAACTAGTGTGGATATGATGGCCATATCGCACGAGGACGAAGATGGAGCACGACGCCGTAGGCGGAGTTCTCAATCGTTCAAGTGCGATATGGATAATTCACACGAGTCGAGTAGCATATTTTTTCTACGACCCACTTAGGAAAAAATCTAGAAAATAAAAATTTCTATAAACTGTAATATAACTTCAAATTAAAAATTTAGCAATTCAATTTTATGTTTCCACTAATTTTGTG
>CAJUYH010011675.1:0-10811 GCA_910591685.1 Galerucella tenella | reverse complement strand
GGCTATTGCAGAGACGTAGCATGCGCTATCGCCTGGCACGAATTTGAGCCGATAGGTGGGCCAAACGACATAGTTGAAGTAGATGAGAGCCACCTATTCAAAAGGATATATAATGTAGGGACATTAACCCAATGGCGGCATGTATGGGTACTAGGGGGAATAAGCCGAACAACCCGTAAGAGGTCTGCCGTCATTGTTGACAGCCGCGACAAAGAAACCCTACTGACAGAACTAGTCAAATGTATTGATTTGTCGTCATACATTTTGTACCGACGGATGGGCCGCATACAATGAATGTGCAGAGGTATTTAATGGACATGGCACCGTAAACCACTCCGAAAATTTTGTGAATCCTTCCAAAAATGAACCTCCTCATTGGGCACCTGCTGGAAAATTCAGTCAGGCTTGTCTCGAAAAAACAGAACTCGCACCGCCGACACCAGGTATGCAACCATACAGGGATCATACAAATACAATTGAAAGAAACTGGCGAGATTTGAAAAAACATTTAAGAACTACAAATAAAGTATCTACGGTGGACCAATATATTGGTGAATGGATGTATGTACAGAAAAAACATCCTATCGGAACACACCAGCGACAAAGATAAATTTTTAAGATACCTCAATGATATAGCTAGGAAAGAGGTCCATGAAAAGAACATATAATGAAATAGACGACTGCGACTGTCATGAGTGTTCCGATCAGTGAAATGCACATTTGAAAATTAAATAAAAACCCATAGGAAGCAAAGAAGGAAAATATGAAAAATGAGGAGGGGATAGATGGCATTCTCAGAGGAAAAACAAGTTTCATTACTATGTAGTATTATTCTCATTATATAATTATCAAATCAATTAATGTGTTGAAATTTATTCCATGGTAGCCTGAATATATATGATTATTTATGTTGTTTTTATTACAGAGTTGTTGTTTTTTTCAATATTTTTATTTTTCTAATATTTGTTATATTTTTTAATTTATAGGATTTGATATTGTTTTTATTTATTTGTGGAATAGGCCTATGGGGGATACCACATTAAAAAAAACGCGCCGTGGCTTTACCTCTTCATACCAATTTTCCAGATAAGCAAATAAACTTAGCCCAAAATGAATAGCAAAAGCTAGAACACGCATACGGACAAGCAATGAAAAAAAGTCTTTGAACATGACAGACACATTTTTAAGATTTTGCAATTTTATTTATTTTGGATAAATTGAGTAATACTTGGAAAATTGATATATCAGGTGGTGTGGAAATAAGCCCACAAATGAAAAAGTGAATGGAAACTTATCCTTGAGTAACCCAACCCTAATATTTCCCAAGTCCGCAAATTCAAAACACGTTTTAATAATTATCTTTGGCAAAAATGGAGAAAAAAATATGGAAATTGGCATACATACTTAATAAAGGGTGTAGATTTTTATGACACACTCAAAATTACCCCAACCCTAATATTTCCCAAACTCACCCCCACCCTCTACCCCTATTGTATGATATTTGCATATAATTTATTTTAACCCAAATTTTATTCCATCAAATATACATCTGTAGAGTAGGGAGGGTGAGTGTGTAGGCTCACAGCACTTAGGCCACATGTGACCCATTGTACATCCTCCCGAGGAGTTGTCCTCCTAGGTCATTGTCCATCCTGTCCTTCTCAGGAAGGTGGACAGGTCACTGGGAGACATCTCCTTTATATCGGCAGCATCAAATATACATATGCCAAATACCAAATTTTTATTTTCATTCGTAAAGATGGAATAAAGATTTTTATATTTATTAAATAATCGATTTTTTTAAACATTTTTCCCGCATAACTTTGTTTAAAAAAAAGTTGTTAAAATGAAATTTAATAAGTGAACGTGAAAAAAAAACGTGGAATTTGATTCCATATTTTAAAATGCCTTCTTACGAATTTTTGACGGTTTCAAACCCCCATCCCCCCCATAGGATGGATAGTTATGTTATTTTGTTTAGTGATTCTGTTATTATGTTATTTTGTTTAGTGATTCTGTTAAATATACATATGCCAAATATCAAATTTTTATTTTCATTCGTAAAGACGGAGTAAGTATTTTTATATTTATGAAATAATCGATTTTTTAAAACATTTTTCCCGCATAACTTTGTTAAAAAAAAGGTTGTTAAAATGAAATTTCAGGGTTATACGTGAAAAAATACGTAGAATTTGGTTCCATATTTAAAAATGTATTTTTACGAATTTTTGACGGTGTCAACCCCCCATCCCCCTCTATGGGGGGGATGGGGATGGATAGTTATGTTATTTTGTTTAGTGATTCTGTTAAATATACATATGCCAAATATCAAATTTTTATTTTCATTCTTGAAGACGGAATAAAAATTTTTATATTTATGGAATTATCAATTTTTTTTAAACATTTTTTCCGCATAACTTTAAAAAAAAAGTTGTTAAAATGAAATTTTAGGGTTATTCGTGAAAAAATACGTAGAATTTGATTCCATATTTAAAAATGCATTTTTACGAATTTTTCACGGTGTCGACCCCCCCTCCATCCCTCCCTAGAGGGGGGTTGGGGATAGCTGATTTTGGTAGAATCAAAAATTATCATCCACCAATACATTTCCGTGAAAATTTTTTTTTATCCTCTCTGGAAGTATGGCTAGACCCGAGAGCCCTACACTAACCGATAATTTTGGGTAAATAAAAAAAAATTAAAATTTGGTAGCAAAAAAGTCTGTTAGTTCAATAGGTTAAAAAATCGGGATTTTTTTTAAACATTTCACTAATATTGTTTAAAATATTTGACAATCATCGACAGAAGTTTTGAATGGAAACATCAAGACAATTTTCACTCAAAACTTCTGACGGTGTATCAAAAATATTTCCGATTTTTTCAAGTATTCATTAATATGGAGTTCTAAGTAAAAAATTACGTTGAATCTAATCTAATTAAAAATATTTCGACCCAATAAAAAAAGGGAATATTTATATCGGACATATAATATTGTGGTCAACCATTTCATATTTTTAGTATTTTCAACCAAATGTGCATTTACAGAAGGCGTAATGTAGGGTGCAGCGTTTCAATTCAGTTCAATTTTTTTCAGATATTCCAATGGGACAATTATTTCTGAACAATTCATCAGAGCCTAATAGTTCTACCGTAATGCAATCCCCGAGTGTCAGTCTGGATGAACTTGAAAATACTTCTCCACCCCCGCACGTAGGTGTACACTCCTTTATTCTTTACGAACAATTATTCACCACGTGAATTTAGATTTAAACTTAAAATACATACACTTAGAAAGAAGTTATTGCGGTCAAAAAGGCTATATAATAAAGATAAAACTGAAAAGGAGGAGCTTCTAAAGTTTAAAAATTTGTGTGATACATTTTTGAATAAACCTCTAGCGAAAATTGTAAAAATTCAAGCAACTACACAAAAAACATCTCCAAAGGGTAGAAGATATTCCCAAGAATACAAGCAATTTGCGTTGATGCTATATTTTCTAGGACCCAAAAGTTACGAGCTGTTGAAAAATATATTATTTTTACCAACAAAACGAAGTTTAGAACGTATGACTCAAAAGTTTGTTTGTAAACCTGGAGTATGCAACGACGGTGTTTTTAATGCAATTAAGTTAAAAGTTGATACTATGTGAGAGTTAGATAAAAATGTACCATTTGTATTGACGATACTTCATTAAAATTAAACCTTTATTTCTATCTCGGTCGAGACGAAATTGTTGGGTTTCATGATGTAGGCAAAGAAAAAAAACTTTGGTAGCCCAAAACGTTGCTGTCATTATGGCAAGAGGTTTGTTTCACAACTGGAAACAGCCGATTGCCTACTTTTTCGTAAATACTCAATTTGAAGCAAATCTTTTACGTGAAACATTATCCGAGTGTATTACGAAACTTTCAGATATAGGATTACGGGTACATGGTCTAGTAGCTGATTTGGGGTCAAACTTCATAAAGCTGTCTAGAATTTCAAATGTCACTATTAACAATCTTGAGTTTCAATTAGCTGGTCACAATCTTACTTATTTTTTTGATACACCCCATTTACAAAAGGCGACCAGAAACAATCTAATTAAAAATTGTTTCCACTTTGATAACAAGAAAACCTCTTGGACTTTTGTTGACCACTTTTATAGGGAAGACAAAAAGCAGCCATACAGATGTGCACCTAAATTAACTGATGCACATTTGCATCCCAATAATTTCCAAAAAATGAAAGTCAAATTAGCGACGCAAATTTTAAGTCGGACTGTTGCATGTGGAATGCAAACATTTATGTCCCTAGGTGCCCTTCCCTCGGACGCTTCAGCTATCATTGAAATAATAAATAAATTTGATCGATTATTTGATATATTGAATTCAACCGATATAAATCATCCTAATAAGTTCAAACAGGTATTCAAAGGTTTAGATTCCCAAATTATTTTCTTGAAATGTGGACATTTCTTGATAATTTAAAAATTTATAACACAGAGAATAAAGATATAACATCGAAGTGTAACTTTCGAGCCTGTTGGATGATAACAATAACAGGTTTGAAAGCTCTTTGGCAAAGACTTGTGAAGATAGGATTTACTTATTTAAAAACTAGACACATAACGTGGACTGAAAACCATAGGGTTCCAAGCGACATTTTGTTCAAATTTTACTTTTGTGCAGAAATCTGTTCTATAAAACATTTCGCATAATTGGCTATTGAAACTTTTACTATACTGTGATAGATGGCGCCAGGGTAGTTAAGGAAATAAGGTTTCAAGCTCTGGTGGCATACGTCAGGTAATAACCATAGGGTTCCAAGTAATTTATTGTGTCAGAATATGTGTTATATTGTGCAGATTTTGTGTCGAAATATAATATTATGGGTGATTCAAGTGATTCTTGGGATGATTTTCACAGTTCTGGATCTGAATATGTTCCTGAAAATGATCAGCAAAAGAAAGTGATATTCCTTCCATTATTCCACCAGTCATTTCAGGAAAAGTAGAATCAATGACAGCAAAAAATAGAACATATTCAGTTTGCATATAAATGGATGCAACTTCAGGACAAGGAATACATGAAAAGCATCATATACGATTTCAATAAAAAACAAAAATAATGAATCTGTTGTTATTAATAAAAAAAATTGAATCCGATTCTGTTTTCAAGTTTTATTTGGTATTTTTCTAACAATATTTTTTTTCAAATCTACCAATTTTTTTTTTTTTTTTTTTTTTGTCTTTTTTGAATTTGGACACTCTAATGACGAGACATTATATAATCATATTTTTCGATGTATCCATGTATTTTGTCGTTCTTTTTATTTTAGAGAACCACAAGGTTCCAAGTACACTGCTTACAGTGCCATAAGGTTCCAAGTAAATTTGGGTAATTTAACAAAAATATTAAAACAAATACCTGCAGCTGTAACGAAAGTAATAATATTCTGGGAAAGTGTTGTCAAAATATCTAATAAAATTTTAAGCCCTAGTTGTGCGAGCTTCCTGTTGTAATAATAATTGATATATAAACGCGCAAACTTTAAAATTCGTCTCCTGAAAATTTATGACTGTGGAGCTTGGAACCCTATGGTTCTCAGCCCACGATAAATCAAGACTGTTTAGAAAACTTTTTCGGGGAATTAAGACAAATTAAGGAGAAAATTCCGTGAATCCTACCCCAATTCAATGCGGAAGGGCTTTTAGAAAACTGTTTTGTCTAGATTTTCTTCATGTTGACCATATGAATTGTGTAGCACAGTTAAAGGATGTGGAATCTAGACTGGAAAAATCAAACGATGGAAATGTAGATAGATGCAGCAATTTCTATTCCTGATGTCTCCTACAGGTACGAAAACATAGGTAGTCAAAATGCATTTAGTTATGTATGTGGATATCTTATAAAAAAGGCTCTACAAAATCATAAATGTCAGAATTGCGCCATAGTTTTTACCGAGTGTGATATTACAAACAAATGTAATAAATTTATTAATTTAAAAGCTTACGAGACCACAAATACGTTTGCAGGCAGATAATATACGCCCAATGATAAATTTGTTGATTTTGTTTAACAGTTGGAATCCCTATTTATTAAAACTAACAAAAAAATTGAAATTTTGTCACATGCCTAATTACAGATTATGAATAATGTTATTTATAAGTTTTTCAATAACGTTTTTAATGTAGTATATTTCTAACTTGAGTAAAAATTTTTCAAGTGTACATTTATTTGAATCTGCTTTTATCTTCCCATATTAACTTTGAATATTGTTCATCACGATCCGCAAATTTTACTTTAATATTTTCTAATGATACTGGTCTACGACAAAAATGTATCCTCGATAAAATTTGTTGCTAAAAAAATTGAAGAGTATGAAAAAAAATTTCAAAGTTGTCTTCATTCATGTACAACTTAATCCGCGCAAAAGTTATCATTATTATGTCAAGAAAACATATTTGTATTCTGTGTAAATATTAATTTATTAAATCGCAGAGCGCTTTCGGCTATTAAGCCATCTTCAGTGCTTACTCGTCAGGTAATTTGTACAAGAAACTTAGACAACACATTAACGTCATAATTAAAATAACATTGAAATTAAAATTAAAATGATCCCCTGTTTAGGGTTTGTTGAATCTAGATATTAAACATTATAAAATTTTGTTAAAAAATATTTTTTAACTGTCGCAACGAGTAAAATAATTCGTTTTGCATTGTTTTTGTATCATATGCATAATCACAGTAAATTCGTACTTAATTTGTTTAATTTTGTGAAAAGTTTAAAACTGTGTTTTTCTATTTAACTCAACTGTCATCATGCTTGAGGTAATATTCTTATATAATAAGAGATATTATGGAAGATGTTATGGTATTCTATTTTTTGTTTTCATTGCAGATCAAAGAGAAAATAAGTCAGTATTACAGATTTAAAATATTAATCCATACAAATGTACCTTCCATGCAACTTTTGTAGATATGACTATATCAAGAATAAAATAAAAACACGAAATCAGACCTAAAACTAAATACTTGATTGAACGCTTGTTGTACTTTTCACAAATATCAACCATACCTCTTACTCCAAAAATAAAAATATTAGGAGTCAAAATTTAGTTTAACAACACAAAATGCTAAAGCACAATCAAAGAAAAAGCAAAAGTTTACAAAACACACACTGAATACCTGAATACCTGAATAACTAAAACAGCAAAATAAAACCACCTAAATATCAAAGGGCTTATACGGCAGCTGATTTGTTTTACTTGTTGCTGAGATGACATTGACATTTCAGAGCGCCATCTATCGAGTCCTACTCTTCCCAATTGTTATTTTTATTCAAATAATACAAAAATATGCCCAGATACACGGAAAACCATAAGCATTTTGAAAGTTCTCAAGTATTTTCAGTTAGAAAAAGATGCTGGTAATTATTAATTTCATAGCCTTTTTGAATTTGGCTGAATACGATCCTGATGATTTTATTCATCAAATTCAAGGTTAGCTATATGTCAAAATAGCAAATGAAGTAAATGACATGCCGAAAACCCAGTTATACGTCACAATCGATGACGCACACCAAGAAGGGTATTATTTCAAAATTATAGGAAGCCGCTTTCAGATTTCTTCCAATTCCACAGCGAATAATGTTTTGGGAAGGCAGAGAGGAATATTTGAAATATTCTGGTTTACAACGCCTTGCACAGGAACAGATCTGAGGAAATATTTAGATTTCTACAAGCAGTAGACAACAATAGCAAATGATAAGGTGGCTAAATTGTGTCCGCTCATAGAGAAAATAAACGAAAGTTTCGTAAACTATGTACCTTTGAGCTCACAGTTTTTAATCGTTGAGAGTAGGAGCTTGGTACGATAATCTGGTACTTCGCCCAAAAGGTAGTGAGCAATTTATAAAAATAAAGCATATTGAGTTCCTCCGGATATTGTGTCAATTTTGATATCAAGGGAAGAGGATGCACAAAGAGAATAAGAGCATGTGTCTGTTGTTACAAACTTGCTGTGACACACATTTACTGATGATAAGTTTACATTGTACTTTGATAATTTTGAGAATCGGACTGATTAATTTCCTCTTGAAAATGCGGTTGAAATGAAAAAGAAAGAATGCGGAGTCTACAGTGCAGTGGAAACAAGACAACAGTGTTGTCACTTTGATGTCAAATTAATATGCATTATGCCCAATTGAGAGAAAAAAATATATTCAACAAAATATGGATGTTTCTCTACTAAATGGAAAATCATTGTCCTAAGCAAATTTTATATAATAAATTTTCATATTTCTCAGTAAACCGCGCTTAAGTCAAATTTTGTATTGGCGCGAAACGTTAACATCATGGAACGGAACGAAACTCGTGTGAAGTTCGTTCAGGTGTATAGATGGGCGGGCAGCAGCGTTGCCACAGCTACTCCGTTCGGAGTAGATCTACTCCCATTGCATGTGTTTTACTCCGCTACTCCAAATTATCAAAATCTACTCCGTTTTGTGAGTTTGTCTATCCCGCTCTAATTTTTCTCTGGTTCAGGTAGCAAAACATTTGTCTTCTGGTATGTTCATTCTATAGTGAAATATCATAGAATATTAGGACATGATGTGTTTTATGGTATGACAAGGCTTCTTATTCTAGTTCAATCATTAGCTGAAAAATGACAATGACATCTGTCAAAACGTACCAATAGGAAGTCTACAATAACAAGGCGCGGGGCGCGGGGTTTGAAATAAACTCTCAAAAAGAAAGCGGCTATTGTTATTACTTGCCTTGCATTGATCTTTGAGCTAGTTTATGGAGTGAACTATATACATGCGATATATTAACAATTTAATAATAATAATTCTAATTCTAATCGTCGTTTTGGGGTACATGTTCTGGTCACAATTGCAGGTTTTTTCGACGAAAATATAATTATGGACAAGTATGTATATTTTATATCATATTGTGTCATCTAGAATCAGTATTCATTTATATTCCCACAGATTTGTCATCAGGAAACCGAAAGTTTTGCATGATGTGCCAGAAAATATACAGGAACCTGTGGCCTCCACTTCTTATGCAAAAGATTTTGTTAGGGAATCGAACTCAGAACTTCAACCTGTTGTGAGAAAACAATCGGTCAACGCTCAATGAAATTTCTGTCAGCAAAAATTTATAATATTTCACCTCTCAACTTGAGAAACATAAGTGCTTTTCGGAAACTATGATCGGGTTGACCCGATCAGGATTTGAATGTTCGAAAAGTAATCTGGATCGCGTTCACTTACGTTCGGAAACTAATCGAACTTAGCGGATCAAGTCATATGTTTGGATCCTCTTTACCCTAGTATACCGGTGGATAAATGCGATCAGCTGATCGGTTGTTTGTGTTTTTGTTTTCTTTAACCTTGAACGTTATCAATTCTTAAGAGCTTCGTAGTTGACAGGTTGATAAAGATTACGGATTTTGTACTTTTCAACAGTGTGACCCATTTTGATTTAATTTTTTCTGTTAGATTCAGTATCAAAATCAGTTTTTTGGCACAAATTTTTATAGCCCAATTACTATTTTCCAGGCCCTCTATGTTAATTTTTCTCTGCCAAAAAAGACAAAAATACATTAGGCATTTTTTTTTAATATAACTATATCACTGGATTCAGAATCATCACAAATGTAAACTAGCAAAATTTTATAAGAAAAATTCCATTAACGACATAGTTATTACATCATGAATTTGGAAAAAGTGGTATTTTCATCAATTTTTTACGTGGAATGTAGACAATTTTTTGAAATGGCAACATGGTAAGCAAAAACTAAGACTCAAACATATTGCACAGTGAAAATTCAAAGCCGATAACTCAACCCGTTCTGGAGTTATAGCTTTTGAAATTATTGTAGAATAAAGGTACATTTACATTCAATTACACGCGTGCTTAATCTCTTGCTTAATTGACATTTCACGTAATGATCATTTATATTGGTTCTAAATTTTTTGATTATGTTATTTGTCTTGCCGTAGTTTTTCGTGAGTTTGATACCTATAAAATAAAAATAATGGACGAGAATAAGATTAAAAGTTTAGTATTATGCTCTCTAGCATATATCGTAATAACGTTACATAAAAAACCTCCCAAAAATTGTGTGAGAAAGAAAATTCGCAAAAAGAAGGTTTTGGGTACGAGACATTTAGCATACTATTAGCAATATATGATGCAAAATATAATTTTATCTTAGCTAATATTGGGTCTTATGGAGCACAGAATGATGGTGGCATCTTAAAAAATTCCACATTTGGAAAAAACCTTTCAACAGGCACATTAAAAAATATACCAACAAGTAAATTTCTTCCCCATACTGCAGATGAAGTGCCAACATTTTTTATTGGTGATGAAGCTTTTCCTCTTCAAAGAAATTGAATGAGACAAAAATGATCATAAAATTTCATTAAAAATTGTAACATAACCTTAAAATTTTAAATTAAATTGTCTTTCTGTTTGCATTTGTCAAGCAGAAGAACAAGCCCGCTCAAGCTTAAGCAAAATTTTCAATGTAAATGGATACATGGAGAAGTCATATGTCAAGCGAACAAATTTCAAACTTAAGCACGCACGTAATTGAATGTTAATGTACAGGGTTATTCATTATAAATTACCCACCCCCTATCATCGTTATTATTACTTTTAGAAAAAAAAGTCTTAGTTAAAAGTTGTTTGGTTACAGCTGAATTTTCTTAATATTCCATCAAAAGTTCAGTAGCGTGCGTATTTAAGGGGATACAAAAAGTAATAGCTATTTTTTAAATGGTACACCCTGTATATTTTCACATTTTTGGAATGG
>CAJUYH010011674.1:0-10811 GCA_910591685.1 Galerucella tenella | reverse complement strand
CGGAGGGTGTGGTCATTATGGTTTTCGTACAACGTTGCCAGAGCTTTAAGAATCCCATAACAAATTTGGAAAAGTGTTCTCTTTTAATATTCATAAATTGGAAAATAATGTTAATAGAATAAATCCAACGAAACAAGCACATTATAAAATGAACGTTCAATCATATTTTTAATATTGTTAATAATAAAAAGACCCATTTATAATTATTATCACTACATAATCAGTTCTTCTATTTTTTCATAGTTAAACATGGCAATGTCGAATGTTTCGACTGCATTCCTTTCACGGTTTCAGATAAACTTGCCAAAGTATAACGGGTCAAATTTTTAGCCTACCAAGCAATCAGCAACCTGTTTACGCCCCAAGGAAATACAGAGCCTTTCCGATGTTGCAATTCTGCACCTCGGACCTTACTGCGGTGAAAGCGGAATGCCCAGATGGAAAAGGTAAATATACGGCGTTGGTACTCGCATCGGTGTACTTACCTTCAGATGCAGCCACCCTACCTGGCTACCACCACTAAAGAGATGGAGGTCTCTTTATGAATATATAATTAAGGAAGATCTAACAATCTCTAACAATCTGATCTATACGGTAAGCCAGGATCTCAGGACCACTGTTAAATCCCACGACCCGAAGAGGACGGATGTAGCTCTCTACAATCGACTCTTAAAAGGTACTCTGCAGGAAACAGAGGTCCTGACTCCTAGCAATAATGAGGAACTGGAAAGGTACACAGTATCTATTCAAAACAAAATACACATTGCCTATAGGAAATCCTGTCCGATGAGGAGACAGGTGGCACGACCAATACCTGGTGGTGCCTGAACTGGAACACCTCAGAAAGACAGCGAAAACGACAAAACTAACAAAACTCAAAGAGGACTGGAGAATATATAATGCCAACCTCAAAGAGTTCAAAAGTCTGCAGACAAGAGCGATGAGAAGCCTGGATGCCTATTGTGGGGCAGTCGAAAACTACAGGCTACAAAAGGCACTCTCAAACGACCATCATAAAAGTATCGGCATCCTGACAAGGGGAAATGGCGACAAAGATTTCCCAGGTTCCATCTTTCCTGGAACGTCGAACTGGACGGAAGTACCAACATCCTCACAATACGACTGGCAATCTGCTAGTGCAGTAATTGATAAGGACAAGATAAAGTACAAGTCTCCAGGACCTGACGGAATAAGACCAGCCCTACTTCAATAGGGAATGGATATTCTTATGCCGCACCTGGTTGGAATTTTCAGAGACTCTTTAGCTCTGAGTTATATTCCCAGTAAGTGGAGAGAAGTACGAGTGGTATTTATACCCACACCAGGTAGGATGGACTACATTTTACCAAAAGCATTCCGACCATTTATTCTCACATCGTTCTTTTTAAAAACGATGGAGAGGTTGAGCAGCATATAAGAGATGGAGTGCTAGTTCACAACCCACTTCATTCAAATCAGCATGCATATACTCTGGGAAGGTCCTCTGATTCGGCCCTTCACCAAGTGGTTGGCAGAATCGAAAGATCATTGGACAACAAAGAATCCACCCTGGGTATATTCATAGATATCGAGGAAGCGTTTGATGAAACAACCTCTCCAACAATTACCCAGCAACTCAACTCGAGGAATGTACCTCTGGTAGTAGGAGAATGGATACTCAAGATGCTCTCCAGTAGAGCAATAGGTATCAATGTAGAAGACATCACAGTAAGAGGAGTCTTACCACCCCTTCTGTGAAAGATAGTCCTGGATACCGTGATTAATCAACTCATCAATAATGTATTCTACACAATTGCATACGCAGATGACATAGTTATCTTGCAGACTGGCAAAATTATGAACACAATGTTGACCCATTTGGTCTGAAATTGTCGGTTTTATAGCAGGAAATGAAACATGACGTATTAACTTTGTGACCGTTCTACTTGACGGTTGATGATCGACTCTTCGTTATCAACGAGGGAGAATATCATTATTGCTGTGCGGCACACAAATGATAGAAGAGCAAATTAGTTTGAAGCATTGAGACTAAATTCCACGTGTTAGAGCCTTTTGTGGAAACTTTTATTATTGTTGTCAAGATCGAATAAATAACTCATTATACAGGGTGAATCACGACCAACGGAATGAAGACTTATAGCCAAACAATAAATGTAGTAGTTTGAACATTTATACAGTGCTATTCAAAAGTCCCCTCCCCCCTCATATCTTTTGAACGGCTACACTTACATTAATAAAATTTGGAGGGTGAAAATAAAGTGTTGTAAACTTCTCTACGAATTGTAACAGGTGACGTTATAGTAATAGATGACGTCACAGTGCCACTCTGGCCAATAATTTTAAATAGGACCTCATGGCAAGTGATATCTCGTTTGAAAGGCATTGACATTGGCTACATAGCCATATTAATTTTGTTTGGGTTTAAACTAATTTTGACTGATAAATAAAATAAATACCAAAATTATTGAAATTATTTTTTTAAATTTAATTAATCAAATATCAACAATGGATTCTTATAGCAAGTGTTCGAAATGTGCCCCGTCTACTTCCTGACAGTAATACATCCTATTAGTAAACTCTTGTCGTACTCGTTCGAATGTGTCAGCTGAAATTGCATTGAATTCTTCAATAATTCTTTCTTTCAAAATGCCAATGCTATCTGGTGCCGTAGTATAAACCTTGGGTCTCAAGAACCCCCATAAAAAAATCTAATGGTGTCAGATCTGGTGACCGAGGTGGCCATTCTACAGGACCTCGCCGGCCGATCCATCTACCTCGATATTATTCATTCAGGTAACGTCTTACTGCACCATAATAATGTGCAGGAGCACTATCTTGTTGAAATGTTTTTTCCAGATGGCCGAATTCATCTATATTATCTTCCAGAATTTCAAGAATTAACGACTCAATTGCATTTTGTAACATCCCCAGATACACTTCACCGCTTAAATTTGAATTTAGGAAAACAGGACCAACTATGTGGTTTCCCAAAATACATGCCCAAACATTGACTTTATCTGGAAATTGGGTATGTTGTTCACGAAAGGTGTGAGGATTTGTGTCACTCCAATACCTTACATTTTGTGTATTCATATTTCCATTGAGGCGAAAAGTACTTTCGTCACTAAAACAAATTGTTTTTGTGTAATGTGGGTGTTGACTAATTTTATTTGTCATACATTCACAGAATTCGAGTCTTCTGTCGGGGTCGTCATCCAAAAGGTAGTGCACCATTTTTAACTTGTACATGGATGAAATTTATTTTTAGCCAACACTCTCTGTACTGTACTTTTACTTATTTCACAGATAGACGCAACTTGAGTTGAAGAGGAAGTAGGGTTTACTACCATTTCGGCAACTATATCAATTTTTTTATCATCACTAAATGTTGGTCGACCAGATCGTTTGGCATCTTGAACACTACCTGTTGCTTCAAACTTGTGAAGAAGCTCCCTCAAATAAGTTCTCGAGATAGGGCGATCTGGGTATCTCTCATTGAATAAACGTTCCGCTTCATGGAGATTCTTTCTAGATTCACCAATTATTAAGATAGCTGCTACTTTTTCGGCTTGAGTACGTACCATTTTGCCTATGTAAACTCTCGTAAACGTCTCGTTAAACAATAATAAAATTAAATATTCAAGCAATTCAGGAAAACTTCGAAAAGCAACAAATACTATTAAATTAAAAACGTCAATTTTTGACAACTAAACAGAGGCGGACTGAAAAATCTTCAATATTCAAACGTGAAATAATAATTTTGGTATTTATTTAATTTATCCGTCAAAATTAGTTTAAACCCAAACAAAATTAATATGGCTATGTAGCCAATGTCAATGCCTTTCAAACGAGATATCACTTGCCATAAGGTCCTATTTAAAATTATTGGCCAGAGTGGCACTGTGACGTCATCTATTACTATTACGTCACCTGTTACCATTCGTAGAGAAGTTTACAACTCTTTATTTTCACCCTCCAAATTGTATTAATGTAAGTGTAGCCGTTCAAAAGATACGAGGGGGGAGGGGAGTTTTGAAGTTTTATTAGAGAACGGAAAGTTTCTTCACATGCATTGTGACATCTAGCAACCAATAGCTGAACTGAAGTAAACAGCATTTTACCAGAACCCTTTATTGTTGGTATTAGTTTCTTACCACAACACCTGTGCCACTGCCCGATAGGCGGCCATATTGTTTGCGGACATTTCATCACTATCAGTGGTCCATTCTCTAATGAAACGGACTCTGGATACGGTTATTATAAATGGCCAACTAGGTCACCAGAATTGACCAAGATGGATTTCTTCAAATGGGGTTATTAAAAAAAAATTGTGTTTGTTACACCCCCTACTACTCCAGACGATATGAAATGAAGAATTTCGAGCGCTTTTGCGTCTATAACACCCGATATATGTTGGATAATGTAAGTAAATCGTTGGAAGCTAGAATCCCGTGTTGCATTGCACAAGATGGTAAGCATTTTTCTCATCCATTATGGTACTTTTTCATGTTCTGCTTTTAACAATTTGTTGTTCATTTTGAAGTATTTATGTATTTGCTTTATTAAAAATGTATTTTTGTTTTATTATGTAGGTACTCAAATACTTATCAGTAAAAAAAGAGCTAGTGTACCCCAACAGCTACAAGTTTGCATATTTATTAGCAGTTTCGCTGTTTTTTTTACAACTATGCCAAGAACATTAGTTTGATATTACACATTGAATGATCTAATAATGAAACTGAAAATTCTGCACACCCTGTAAAGAGATGTTTAGTACTCAATAGTGGAATACATTCAACCAATGTCCAACTATTCAGATGTAAGAGAAAATTTGCTAGAATTTGTTATATCAATGAGTTAAGTTTTTTCGAAATGTTCACATATTTAAAAAAGTCAGCATAACTCGGAACCCTCTGTATTTAGGTATAGGCAACCATTATGAAGGAGTATTTTATTTCTTAAAGGTAATGAGAGAATGCAATTAAATATGGGGTGTCCCATAAGAAAAAATATAACTTTGATACGCCACACTTTATCGGAACATCCTGTATATTTCAACATAATTTTAAAATGTAGCCTTTATGAATGTACAAACTACCAAAGTGACAAACATTTTGAAACTTTTAACGTTTCGCTATAAACCTCCGTCCCGTTGGTCGTGGTTCACCCTGTATAAGGCATAAACACGAACTAATCACAAAAAGTATCAACCAAAATGAAACCACAAAGAAATGCAATCTGCCAGAGTCTAAACTTCTTCGTTTTTTCTTCAATTTTGGTGACGTCTACACGATCTTATAATAATGTTGTGCCTAACTTCAATTTATACTGGTGACTTCAAAATGTAGGAGGTTGATTTCGAAATTCGGTTTCTTACTTACTACGTGTATGAAAACTGAACAACACTACCTTTTAAAAATGCTTCATAATCAACTGTCTGTTATGCATTAACAAGAATATATTTTAACTGAACAGTGAATCTGTAATGTGTGTTGCATAGTTTTTAAATATTTTAATATAGTGTTTCAAATATTGCATCAAAAATAAAACAAGTAAAAAGTGTTTAGAAACTATCATTATTCCATAAAATGTAAGTTTTACCTATTCATCTAATTTTTTTTTTCAAAACACTAATTGGAACGAATATTGGTAAAATTATTGAACAAAAAGTTATTTTCTATAAAAAATATTCCGGAAAATTTCCAGTGATCTTCTTTCCATCAAAACGACCGCTGAAGATAGAGATTCTAGACAAACATACCTAATCTTAGACACAACCACAGATCATTCACAGTCACAAGTCACAACCAAAAAGTTCATTGACATAATTCAAAACCACCAACATTATTTAAATGTGACAAAGTGACAGTGCAATTTTTAGGTTAGGTTAACACTTTCATAAAATAATAATTATTATAAAAGTTCTCTTACCTATTAAATTGTGTTTTGGTTCATGTAGTTACAGCAGTCTAAACGATTTTATTCACCAAGTAAGGAAACTTTTCACTATCTTCAGATTTTTTCACCTTATTTATTGATTTCGGACTAAATATTTTTATGATATTGATAACTATCGTCTCAACGTATATACTTCATTATCGACGATGTTAGTATTACTTCACCAAGGTCATAATAATTATTCATAATGTAATTTACAGGACGTCATTAAAAGTTACAAAAATATAAAATATGAAACAAAAATGTAGTAAACGGATTGACAGTTGCGTAAAGGTGTGTCACCTTGACCCATAATACTGAATAGAGTAGGTATTCTTAACTGGTGGAAAATTATAGTAAATATCAACAATATGCATCAGATCCACCATTAGGACACTTTATAAAATCAGGTGAATCTACATACATTAAAGATAATAGTCCCATTAATACATTAGGTAAGTATCTAAACAAAAGACCATCTTAACTCATGTCAATAATGAATCTGTTTTTTAAGAGATTTAAGATTTAAAAATTGTAACAATTATCTTTATGTATTAAGATTATTGAATAACAAATACTATCAAAATCCTGACAAAAAATCAGTTATAAAATTGTTATAATAAAAATAGTTGCACCTAGGCCACAGAATCTGATACAAAACTTCTGAGACAAGCATTTTTTAAGAAAAAATGACGTTTATAGGGGCTTGATTTATTTGTTTTGCAATTTAAAATTTCAAAGCCTTGTCCACCAATATGTTTTTAAGTCTGTATTGAAAATGGTAAAATAATACTTCTTCTGGTAAGTTATACCTACTCTACAGCTTGAATTTTATACTCATAATTAGCTTCTCACAAGATAATAACAAAAACATGTATAAATATAAAATTGATATGGACATGCTGTCAAGAGTTGATGATATTGAAGATCTAGTAGTAAATTTGGTAGTTGTAAAGAACATAACCTTCTCATATTTGGGTCAATTTTTGTAGAAACCTGTTTAAAATGACTAGAATAAATTTTGTCACAGTTGTCATTACCACATTTTAATTTATATATATTGTTTAATTTTGAAGATTTAGATTTGTTGTTTTTAATGAATTTTGATAAATTGTAATTGGTTTCGAAGCAAATATATTCAAGTCTAAAGTTTCTAAAAACGATTTGATTTTCAAGGATGGTATTCCAAAATAGGTATGTTGAGCTTCTTAAATTGATTATTATTGTTTTTATTAGAAAGAAATACTTGTTCTAGCTAGAGTATGTTTTAAAAATAATAATAATATTTATTCATAAAAAAATGATATACAATTCGTCATTACAAATACATATAGGTGTAGGCACCTACTTAATACATTGAAAAATATAATTTTTTTCTAGCTAAATAGTTAAAAGCTGGGTTAAACACATTGAAATATTCTCTAGTAATACAGCACAACACATCAACTATTCCTTAAAAGATAAGTACAATGCTATGTATTGAAATATTCCTCAATGGAATAATAGCACTGTTAAATAAAATAATGTTTTAATTTTTTTAAACAAGTAGATGCTATTAATATTCTTTATTTCAATAGGTAGCTTATTATAAAATTTTACAGCTCTGAATTCAGCATCTCTCAAAAAACGCTGTTCCGTGAGAACTCACTCTTAATTCATTAGCTGACTTTGTAATTTTTGTAAGGTTGTTGTATCTATGTTTCTCGTAAACAGATTGTCATTGCGTTTGACAGATATCTACATGAATCTAAGACGCCCACTCTGGCAATACACTTGATTATCCTTTTCCGAGATATAAATGCCCTTTCTGCAACAGGTGAGCCCTCCCAAAAAATCAGACCATAACTTGAAATATATTGAACATGCGCCTAGTAATATGTTTTTACGGTGAGTATCTTTATAGCTGAGTACACATGACTAGAAAGTCAATGAAAACATTGTTGTATTCTGTGTAAAAAATTTATTTATTTAAAATTGCAAAGCGCTTTCGGCTGTTAAGCCATCTTCGGTGCCATACTCGTCAGATATGATACAAGAAACCTAATCAAATGTCTACAACACATTAACGTCACAATGATAAAATTACATCAAATTAAAAAATTTATTTTTTTTTTTTTAATTTTTTTTTTAAATTATCCCCTGATTGGGGTTAATGGGGATAATTTTAAATTTGATGTAATTTTATCATTGTGACGTTAATGTGTTGTTTGAGATTCTTGTATCATATCTGACGAGTATGGCACTGAAGATGGCTTAACAGCCGAAAGCGCTTTGCAATTTTAAATAAAAAAAAATTTTACACAGAATACAACAATGTTTTCATTGATTTGTTTTTACGACATTCTGTTCTACTGAACAGCTCAGTTTCTGCACAGCATAGCAAGCTTGATACAACCGTTTGACAAGCCCAGAAATGTGCAGCTCAAAACACATACCCCCATCAAGCAATACCACTAGAAATTTAGTTTCTTGTTGAATAGGAAATGACTTACCATAAACCCTGATATAAACATCATGATCAGGTTTAATTCTTTTTATTTAAGTGTTTTTATTAAGTGTTCCGATTACATCTTACATACAGCGAAAAACGATTGTGAAAATTGTATTAAACAAAATAAAGTTGGAAACTTTACCGGAAAATTTTCAAAGAGCATCAACATTTGCAAAAATTATTTTTAAATTCGCTGAGATATTCGACCATTCCCGTCCTGTTAATTTCTCGGTTAATTTTAAACATTTCATTATGATTTTTAGCTAATGAGTAAGGGTAGGTAGTAGGTACCTATAGATACATGCTTATTGCATACTGTATTTTCATATATATTAAACCTAGATATAAAAAAAATATACAGGGTGTACCAATCTTACGACAAACTTCGGTATATGGGTTATTTTAAGAGATATCAAAAAATGTTATTAACAAAAATAGTAGATGTGCTGAAGGTCCAAATTTTGGAATAATATCGAACTATACTGAGTGCTGCAGAACTCCGTTACAAACCAAACATATGATTTTTCAAATGGAAACCCCTGTATATTATACCGAATTCGGATTGGTTACATTTTTTTGAAGCTTTTGATATAAGGTTTTGCCACGTTATACAGAGTTCTTCAAAAGATATGGACACGTTTATGTGAAAATCGTAGGTAAATCAACGCTCTGTAGTTTGTTGCACGTTAAAGAAAAAAAATGTATTTTGCCAAACAGAGTTTTGTATATATTATATTCTTTCTTGTATACAGGGTGAACGGAAACTCTAACCTGTCATTTTCTTTCTTATTTCAAATGGAACACCCTGTATTTTATAGCAATAATAGAATCTTCGATTATGTAACTTTAATTTTTGTCAAGCATTCCCTATACCCAAAGTTTATAAAAACAGTTATCTGGTAATATTTATTGTAAACTATTATTATTGACCTATTATGTGAAAGCAATAAACGTTGTATGTAACAAAAAATCCTAATTAAGGATAAACTTTAATGAATAATTCATTCTAAACAAAACTAGCTACCGAAAGTATAATCCTAACCGTAATATTAAGCTGAAGGTTCAAAGTGTTCACCGTTAACATCAATGCAATGCTGTAAGAGGGGGCCCAACTGATTGGCCAGCTCGGTCACCCGATTTAACAAAAGTGTATTTATTTTTTTCGGGTCTTGTGAGGAATAAGGTTATAAAATCCCCGGCTATTAGAAATGACATGAAAGGGATAATTAGTGCGGCATTTCGATCTACTAACGTTGATATGCTGAGAAATGTTAGTCAATCATTTGAACTATTCTGCAGCATTGCATTGATTGCATTGATGTTAACGGTGAACATTTTGAACCTTTAGTTTAATATTACGGTTGGGATTATACTTTTGGTGGCTAGTTTTGTTTAGAATAAATTGTTCATTAAAATTTATGATTAATTAGGATTTTTTGTTACATACAACGTTTAATGCTTCCACATAATAGGTCAGTAGTTATATTTTACAATAAATTTTACAAAATAACTCTGTTTTTATAAACTTTGGGTATAGGGAATGCTTGACAAAAATTAAAGTTACATAATCGAAGAATCTATTTTTGCTATAAAATACAGGGTGTTCCATTTGAAATAAGAATGAAAATGACAGGTTCGAGTTTCCGTTCACCCTGTATACAAGAAAGAATATAATTGAAATTTAATAGGAAACGGAGATATCTTCTGTATGTTCCTTGTGGTATATTATTCATTCTTTTTTTAATTTCTTGGGAAATTAAACCACAATATTTTTAAATTCTTTATTTCAACGTTTCGGTAGCGTTCCAGCTACCGTTGTCAAGAAAAATAAGTAGAAATTAATTTTTTTATCCCTAACTGACACAACAGAAAAAATTTGACAACTAGACAATCAAAAATTATTTTGAAGTTTAAGACTGCAAAATTTTGTTATCAAATTTTTATTAAGGTCCATTCATAGTAGATCATATCTGTGGCAAAATGTGAAATGAAATATTTCATTTTATGACATTCCAACGATATGATAGTCTACTAGAAATGGAATCCAGTGAAGTGCACGTTCCAGGAACGGTTTTTATTGGGATAGCGCGTTTTTTTCGCTTATATTGGAAATGTTGTTAATAAAACGCGTTTCTTGATAGTTTTTTTGTGTATGAATATTTAAGTTTTTGAAATATGTATACTCAGTTTTGTGATTTTGTGTATTGAAATGTGTATCAATTAACAACTATTCAAATTATAAATCATAAGAAAACCTGGATAAAAACGTATGATGCTATCCTGATAACGCAGGTAATTGATTATTGGAAATTTCTCTTTCTAACATTGTTAACCAAATTTGACTACATTCGGCTGAAATACTAGCTACACATTTATCTGCATT
>CAJUYH010011673.1:0-10814 GCA_910591685.1 Galerucella tenella | reverse complement strand
CGTTACAGTTCTCACTAAATTAGAAATTTTAGTACTGACGGGACTCGATATGTGGCAGCACTCTCGCGCCTTCAGAGATCCCCTACCCTGCAGTAACCTATGGCGTGTTGCCTCTTTCTATATTACCTCTATGTATAGGGCAAGTACTTTCGCGCTCCAACTGATGATAGTATTATTCTTGAGACGATACAAAAGCTATTCTGTAAGGGGTGATAATGTTGATGTGTCCATTCCTAATTCGAGCGTCCTATGCAGTACTCGATATGATTCCAGAACGGTTCTTAAATGCAGCTGGAACAAACCTAATAACTGTGCACAGTGCTGCTACGTATTCAAGTGTCTTATGGCCGTTTGCACCAATTGATATTTAAGTAGACTTAAAGTTATGTGGCGCTTTGAGAAAGTTTTGTTTTGCACCATGAACAACTGATCATTTCAAGCTGCACCTAGCTAAGCTTGGAAAATCGCTCGCTTTTTCTCCACTTATCCTCTGTGGAGATTTCTAGCCTCACATTCTTGTGTTTTAATTGACATATATGTCAATGATTTTTCTGTTTCCGGTTTATTTTTTTATTTTTGAAGAATGATGTTTATGGAGAATGATCTGGAAGTATTGGATATTCTTGCAAATGGATTTCCAGGAAGACCTTCTACCAAAGGTTTCGCTTGACCAAGCCAACTGTTTTACAGCTCGTAGAAATGCTAGAAGATTCTTTGGAGCATCCGGAAAATTTGTAAGCCCAGACAGGCCATCAGTTTTCTTATTTTCAGTAACCTTTTTGTATTTTGCAGCCAAGGATATTAGTAATTATTTTTCCCGGACTGTATAATTTGCCAATCTGATTTTCTTATTTTTCACTGTGTTTTCCATTGTTAACAATTTTCTTATTTAAAAAACAAGAATAAAATCCTTTGATTTTCAAAGAATTGACTTTTAACAGCTTTTAATACGTTATTTCAAACCACAAAAACGGAAAGTCACTAAAAACCATAGAGAAATAAATAAAACTCAACTTAAATAGCGAGGTTGACAAATGTATTAAACACTTAGCTAAGAAGCAGAACAAAAATATTGGTGCAAATGAACTTTAAATAAGCGACCCTTAAATTTTAAACTCGCCATGGCTATTCTAAGCTTATGCTTCTATTGGTGCAAACGGCCATAAGTTATGTATGTTGTGTTCGAAGAGAACACTGACTTCTCTTCGGCACACCCATACTAGTCTTGATGTTACTTTTGAGCCTTCAGATTTCTGGCTAAAAACAAGCGTATCTTCCCCGATAGGCACTTATTTGTGAGTTATTTCCTCACACTATATATCCCAGCACCTGTTCGTTCCTTGATCTTGGATCCGTCGGTATATCAGGTCCCCTTACATCTGTCTTAGTCCCCATTCTTGTCTCCCTTATGCTCCTCACTCAACTTAACCGCGATTATTTTTTTTATGTCATATTTGTCCACTATATAAAATATAAATACATAATATATGTATATTGAAAAATTCTTAGCCTACTATAGAACCAAACAAAATTTCAATGTCAAAATATTTTATTACTCAACATATTCTCCTCTTAATTGGATACATTTATTACAGCGAACCTGCAACGTCTCTAGACCTTCCAAAAAAAAAGGTTCTTCTTGCTCTACAAACCAGACCTCCACAGCTTTTATTCTTCGGTTATTGCTCTACCCTCATCCAGAAAATCAATCATGATTACTCCATGGCAAGCCCAAAAAACTGGAGCAAGAACTTTTTTAGAAGATTTTTGGACACGAAGCTTCTTAGGTCTTGGAGAGGACGAAGGACATTGATCACCAAGGGTATTAAGCATATCTTCGTAAATCTGCTTTCCTCTTAACCCTATTAAATATAGGTACTTGATGATGGCTCGATACTCCAATTTTTCGATATTCACAATTTCGGTGGACATCTTTTTTCTTTTAATTTATTGCGTAACTCTGGTTTACTTTTTTGACGTCCAAGTTCACACTGACACTTCTAATAAGTTATTGCTGCATGGAACTGATGGTCTAGGCTAACTAGATATCAATACATCCTTATATGTATGTGATCATTGGTTTCACCACAATAAGGCGAACTTGACGTCATGTGACAGTCACCCTGATGAATCTCACCTTTGTTGTATATCCAATACACCATTTTGAGACTTGGCTCCCATGTTCGTCTGTGTACTCGTCTAACTATCAATAATGCATCTATTCTCTTCTTTAATTTTGCCAACTGTTGGTAACAGGTAAGCTTCAAGTTTATAATCACCCGAATATATTTAATTGGCGACATCTCTGGAGGTGGGTCTCTGGAATGGTCAGAGGTTCTAACTTGATTAACTTTCTTCTTCGAGTGAAAGCTACATACATACACTGCCTAGATCGGAAGCCGTTTTGATTCTTTCTCCAGTATTGTATTTTTCTTGAACTCAAGTTTTTTGTCTCCACTCTTTTCTAATATTATTAGTAGGTCCCATATCAACAATACACTCTACTTCAGGCGGCCACTGGTGACTTCGTTTTCCAATGTTTTTTCCACCAATTAGTCTTCCATTAAGTCTATACAGTCTATACATCTGCAGGAATAATTATCAATGCCATCTCTACAATCAATCTAGAGGTGTGATTTTGATTGCTTCCTTGGTATCTATATTCATTTCTCAGTGCAGTTTATACCTTTTCTACGAGCTGATGTAATGGTGCTTCTGTGAATTTGCCTTTAGAATAAGCATATAGGTCCTTGTGTAGGGAATGGTTCATTAGTATCTATTCTGATGTGTCTGTATAAAAGTTTTTCCTGTGTCCCAAGTATGAATGACATAAGACTCATCTGACCCAATGTCTTCGCTCCAGCTCTTTCAGGTTTTAAGATGAATATCCAAGATTGCTCTCCATTTATGGTAGCAAGACTGGCCCAAACATTAGATTTGTACCTAACCCTTAGAACATAAAGTAGTAAGGAAGGATCATTACAGCAAGGACAGTTAACCGGGATGGTTATCCAAAATGGCCGCCGCAGAATAGAATATAACAGTGGCGCCGTACCCAATTTTAATTAGGATTAAACTGTTTCTATAAAATGGAGTTAATATTTTCAATAACTTAATTGAAAATTTTTACGAGTGAATAGTTTATCAAAACATTATTTTAATGGCATTATAGACATTAAAGTTGGTAAAATGGAAGTAAAAACAATCATAGGTACATTTAAATTTTTATTTACACTAATATATAATATTTTATATCACGTATTAAATTTGCAACCAATCTAAGTGTACGGAACATTTTTTGTTATTAAGAATTAATGTTTTTTTTTATTAAACTTTTCACGTGGACCGGAACATGTTTATTTATAATTTTTTTAATTCGTGGTCACTTTTTCGATCAATCACTTGATCTTCCCATCTGAGTTTGGGACGTCCCCTGGGTCTCTGGATTGCATGCTTCCAGTCAGCGATTTTCCTTATTGGATCGTCCTTATTCCTTCTTCGAAGATGCCCATACCATCTTAGTCGTTGTGCCTTTATATGTCTGACTATATCTTCACCATTCATGTATTGATCTATTTCGTAGTTATATAGCTTTCTGTACCCTTCATTCGGAATATGTTTTGGGCCTATTATCCTCCTCATGATTTTCCTCTCTAGAACTCTGAGATCCCTTCGTCTTTATCAGTTAGGCTCATATTTTCTCCGGCATATGTTATTACTGGTCGAATTGCCGCTTTATAAATTTTGATCTTGGTTTTCTACTAAATTGACTTACTCTTTCAAAAGTGTAATCTCTCATATTTATAGTGGCTGCGTTGTCTGTCTACCAGCCCTCTCTTTGCTGCCTCTTTTGTTAAGTTATTACACCTACTTCAATGTTAATATTTTCTGTATTCCCGTCTCTGGTTATCACCTTTGCAATCGCATCATTCATTGTCATTTTCACTAGTCTTTTTAGTTTTTCTGAAATTCCTATGTTCCTCATATCAGATTTTAGCCACTCTCTGTTGACTGAGTCAAACGCTTGCTGAAAGTCAATGAATAGTACATGTAGTTCTATGTCATGTTCATAGCACTTTTCGATTGCTTGTGTTAGTAAATGTATTGTATCTACCGTTGATCTTCCTTTTCTAAATCCCTGTTGATATTGACCTAATTTGGGTTCAGCCTGTTTGTTTAGTTCTATTTTTATTAGATTGGTCAATATCTTATAAGTAGTATTGAGCAGCATTATACTCCTGTAATTCTTGCATTTGGTTGGGTCTCCTTTTTGGAAGATCGGCACTATATGTCCAATGCTCCACTCTTCTGTGCAGTAAGGCGTCGCCTCCATGTTGGATTAGTTCGTTATTTATATCATCTGGGCCTGTCGCCTTGTTAGGTTTAAGTTGTTTCACAACATCTATATATTCCTCGAAAGAGGGTCGGTACTGCTGTTCAGTTTCTCCTTCCGTTACTAAATCCTTATAACTTTCATCCATAGTATGATTGTTTTGGTATAAAGCTTGGAAATATATTTCCCACTCTTTTTTATTTACTTTTACTATTGCAGTTGCGTTTCTGCTACTGTGTTGCTTTCTTACATACTCGAAGAGTTTTCTATTATCCTTATTATTATTTTCTATTTTTTCCATTTGTTCGGCAACCCAGTTTGATTTTTTCCTTCCGTAGTGTTTTTCTGCTTTTTGCTTTATCTTTCTGTATTCGTCCAGTTCTTCATCTTTCCCTTTCCTGTTTCCAACCATTTACTTGTCGCTTGTTTTTTCCCTACGCTTGCTAGTTTACATTCTTCGTCAAACCATTCTTTGGATACTATGTTTTGTTGTAATCCAATTTCTTCCGCTGCGGAGTCTATAATGCTGTTTTTCATAATCTTCCATTCACTGTCTATTTCTTCTTTTTTATTATGAGTTCGTATTTTGTTTGTTAAGGTTTCCGCATATTTGTTTTCACCTTCCTCTTTTCTCAGCTTTTTTAAGTTCCACTTTCTTCTGTTGTGTTTACGAGGTTTGTCTCTTGATATTTTTATGTTCATTTTCGCTATTAGTAAAATGTGGTCTGTATCCGCGTTTGCACATCGGTATGACCTCGTGTCTTTAACCATTTTCATTAATTTCTTTGATATTAAAACATGATCAATTTGGTTGCCTTTTCTCTTTCCTGGATATAGACATGTTCTCTTGTGCTCCTTTTTATGTTTAAATTTTGTACTGATTATGGATGTATTTGTCTCCGCAGCTAGATTGCACAGTCTCTTGCCGTTATCGTTTGTGTTCTCGTGTATGGTTTCTTTCCCCGCTATTTCTCGGCTATTTCCTTCTTTTCCTATCTGGGCGTTTTAAAGTCTCCTATTATTAACAGAATGTCATTTCTAGAGATATCTTCATAGGCTTCGCCTATCTTCTCATAAAACTTTATTTTCTCTTCTTCGTTTGCTTCGTCCGGGGCATAGGCATAGGCATAGGCATTAATTATACTTATATTCGCTTGTTTATTCTCAAGTTTCAAATATGAAATCCTACCGTCGATTGGTTTGAATTCAACTACTTTGTGTCCTTATCTTTAACTAACCATTATTGCTGTCCCATTCTTTCCTTGTTTTTCCTCCCCTGAGTAATACATCGTAAAGTTTTTGTTTTCTATTTTTCCTTGTTTTTTCCATCTGATTTCTTGTAGCGCCAGAATGTCTAAATCATAATTCTTCATTTCTTGAGCTATATCGTGCATTTTCCCAAATTTTAACATCGTTTTTATATTCCATGTTCCAGTTTAGACTTAACAATTTGAAGTGATAACTTGAACTAAATATTGCACAAGAAATTGTCTAATCTAAAATGACCTTTAGATTTGTACCAAACCAAACATTAGATTTTCTGAAATCAATTATCAGTCGCTCCTCGTACATGATACATCAAACTGGAACGTTAGTTTTATTTTTGCGACAAAAAGAAAATAGGTAGTACCTACCTAAAACGGTTTTCGAGAGATGCAAAAGAACGCGCGACAAAGGTCGTGACGAGTTTTATCCGTATCGCGATAAACAACATCGATAAATTTTTATTTGATTCATATCGTGTTTATAGAACTCTCCTTTTAAGAATCGACTACGGTAAATCGTATTACTATGGCCTTGTTTTTTTTTCCATTTTATTATTTTTTGTAAATGTGCAGAGAAGAATAATACCGTTGTTTGATTCGCTACGTTCGATGTATGGGTGAATAATGATAGTTCTTGAACATCTATATGCATTTACACGTGGGTGTTATTTCATAAGAATATTTAACTTCCACTAAATAATTCAATATTTATTTGATTTTGGTAGGACAAAAGCAGCATGAGTTTGGAGCAGTTTTTTTCAATAGACAATTCCAGAACACATGACTTTGACAGGTCGGTCATATTGTGCTGGTGGGCAACCGAATCGATTAATTACAGTTGAACCTTGTGTGTTTCTATTTTATGAAACAAAAATTGACTGATATAAGTTTAAAGTTTAGTCCAATAACTGAACACCTCAAAATATCGTGAAAAGTCGCTGAAGACTTCACTTTGAGCTCAATTTGTGGGTCACGGCAGGTGTTTTTAAGCGAGAAATAACTTAACGCGATTGAGTTTACGGAAGGGGGGGAAATGGCTCCCTAAAACCTGGAAAACGGGCTTCTCGCTAATGTCTGACTCAATTTGCGAATTAGAGAATTTTTCTTCCACTGAAAAATGAAGATCGTCTTATTATCTATAGAAATGGTTCCCATCATTTTTTTCGAAAATTCAATAGTTATCGAGATAATGAGACCTAAAAGTCTCCTCATTTAGGGCCAGAACCTTCCTGTGGAATTGCAAAATGCCTAAGTAAAGAGAGCATCCACAAATGGATAAACAACCAGGCGTTGTGCTGGTGGTATGAAACCCCAGGAAAAAGACACGCAAAATTATTCCTTAAAAGACCTTCGACAAAACTGTCACACGACCTACTAAGTCAAAGTCGGGAAACGACGAGGATGATGGTGGGAATGCTGACCGGACATTGTAGGCTGAGGAAACATATGCACACAATTGGCCTTGCAGATGACAACCTATGCAGGTTCTGCCAGGAAGAAGACGAAACCGCGGAGCACATACTCTGTGAGTGCGAAGGCCTAGCAAGGGTGCGGTTTCACTTATTCGGAGAAGAAAAGCCGAGGGCAGAGAGCTACGCAAAGGAGGCGGTATCCAGGCTATTAGGTCTAATGAAAAGAATAAAACTAAATATTGAGCTCTACATATAGGGAGGACCACAATAGATCTGCAAAGGTCGCAGTGGGATAGGACAAAGAGCCTCTCCAATTCTAATCTAATCTAATCTAATCTACACCTCTGGTAAAATGTGAAATAAAATATTCTATTTTATGACATTCTAACGATATGATAGTCTACTGGAAATGGAATCCAGTGAAGTGCACGTTCCAGGAACGGTTTTTATTGGGATAGCGCTTTTTTTCGCTTATTTTGGAAATGTTGTTAATAAAACGCGTTTTTTGTTACTTTTTTGGTGATTTTGTGTATTGAAATGTGTATCGATTAACAACTATTCCAATGATAAATCATAAGAAAACCTGCATAAAAACTTATGATGCTATCCTGATAACGCAGGTAATTGATTATTGGAAATTTCCCAAAAAATAAGAGGAAAAAGAATAAGTAATGCCACAAGGAACTTACAGAAGATATTTTTTTAAATAGTCTTTTATCCTAATTTTTTTATAATGGAACCTTAGGAGGTTTTAAATCATCTCAGACCTTTTTTTTAATATCTTTCTTGCGTTTTGATAAAAAATTGATTTAAAAAAAAAATGAACAAATTGATGAAATAGTCTCAAAATCTCGTGGAAAAAAACTTTGTCCGCTTTTAAAAATATTTTTGTCTTGTACGAACGAACTGCAAGTAACAGGGGTCTTCCCATTGCGATGAACTTTGAATCATCGGTAAATGTCAATTTTTTGCCGAGTTATGGAACAATTCGTCCGCCCCCTGCATAGACAGCAGAATTCCTACAGACAGAGCAGCAGCTGAAATGAGGAGACTTTTAGGTCTCATTATCTCGATAGGCTATCGAACTTTCGAAAAAAATGATAGAAACTATAACACACATACATAATACTCTTAATTGAAATGACTACAACTAAGCAAATTATTTTTCATACAATACCAAAATAATCAATTAAATTAAAAACTAGCAAAAACTATGAAATTATGTAAAGTAGACACTTATCTTGAAATTGATAGCAGAGCTGTAACAATCTTAAAATCCAATAAACTTTCATCCAATACGGTGTGGTGTGCCGGTTGACATATGTTGCTTTCGTTTATTTGGGCTTCAAGCACTTGTGCGTGACGCCTCAGTCGTCACGACTTTTGAGCAAATCGAACACGATTTTTTAGGATCCTCAAAACCACCTGACATGTGCCAATGCCAATGAATTTCCTGTGTTGTTAGAAGAACAGTTTTCAATTATAATGTTTTTGATAATAAAATTTTGCATATTTAGGTATTTTTAGTGAGGTTTAAATAGTATTAAATCGTAATCGGCACAACCTTAACCTTTAAATAAACGTCAAACCGGACAAACGTCAAATATTTAATGTCCGTAGACTTTTCGGTATGTGCTTGAGGGGCAAGGGGAAGGTAAGACTAGGCGTCACGCCCGGTAATAAACGAACGGAATTCAGTCACTACGAGCTGCTACTAGCAGCCAAAAGTAAATAATCGAAAGCACCTAAATATGTATGAGTTATTTACTCAATTTGAAGGTTCCTTGTGAATTCAGGTAACACTACTATCATAAGTAAGGTGGGAATGATTATTATTTTACAACATTTTTTGGGGGAGGGAATTATTTCACAACATTTTTTCTATTTTTCAAAATCTTGACAACCTTTTCAGAGTTTTCTTTCAAAGTGACACTTTTCATCGTTAGACTACTTAGTTTTTAAGAAAATAAAAAACCTATGGAGATGAATGTTTATTATTCATAATTTGACAGATGCCAAAATCAATATTAAAATGAGATTAGATTATTGACTTCCATAAATGTCATGATGACAACCAGCTAAAGGATGAAGTTGTTCTATATAGTTACACTTTAAACTGAAATATTAAATAATTTTCACAATGCTAGAACTACTCGTTAATGTTGGAGCTACTTACTCGTTCTCCAACAAAACCACTTCTGTAGATAATAATACGATCTTCATTTTTCATTAGAAGAAAAATTCTCCTATTCGCATTTTGAGTCAGATATTAGCGAGAAACCCGTTTTCCAGGGTTAAGAGGGCCATTTCCCCCCCTTTCGTAAACCCAATCGCGTTAAGTTTTTTCTCGTTTACAAACACCTGCCGTGACCTACAAATTGAGCCCAAAGTGAAGTCTTCAGGGACTTTTCAGGAGCCTTGTCCCTCCATTTACTGGACTAGTTGTGATTCACTGCTAAATAATTTGATCAATTTTTTAATTTATTGTTTAAAACATTATTTAGTAAGCTTACATATTATATAAAACTTATGTAATATATAACAGTACTTTTGAGATTTCAGAAACGGTAGCTTCTGGAACTCATTTCTTAGCAAGCATCCATTGGAAGGCTGTGCTTTTTAGTCTTTGCAATATTGACAAAGGTTGATGTGATTAAACAGTCATGTGATATTAAACAAATAATTGGGGGTATCATATCAAGTCCTAATAAACTTTCATCCGGTCCAGATGCCATTCCATTATTTCTTATAAGGAGCTGTGTTTTTACTTTGGCCAAAGCAATACAATTCCTCTTTAACCTTTCTTTAATATCTTCCCTGATTTTTGGAAACAGAGTTCCTCTTCACAAAAAGGGACCTTTTTTTTAATGGAATTTTATATTCAACCACATTCAAACTAATTTTTTATGATCGTTAAATATAGTATATTAAGTATCAAGAACGGTAAGGGTTGTTTACCGGTCGACAGCAATGTTAAGAGGCTGAGCGTAGCGAAGCCTCCAATTTTGCTGGAGACCGGTATTAACCAATGCTTATACCATTTTTTGCGCGATCGTATTGAAATATTCGAATTTCGAATAAAATAATTTAAATTTCTTCGAAAAGAACGAAATGTCAAAAGTGACATTTATACTTCTCGATCAGTTTAAAATATAATTTGCATTTTGGTGAAATTGTTTTCATGCTATTTATTACTTTTTATTTTGTTCTGTTCGATTCTGTTCATTAAAAAATATCAATCTTCTTATTTTTTTGTTTCTCTTGTGTAATGAATGAAGTAATATATTATTTAGGACCACTTAAATGTATGTAGGGCTAAGACGTCGGTAAGTAATTTACTTACCGACGTCTGAACGGTAAGTAAATCACTTACCGACGTGTTAGACTTAGAAACCGGTAAACACAACCTACTGACCTGACAACCGATGCTGTAAATAAACAAAAAAGATGGATCGCGCAAAAAATAAATAAATACACTGTACCTAGTGCTAATGGCCCAAGCTCTCACAAAGCACGTCAATATTAATAAGAAAAAATAGTAATTTTCATTGAAATAAAAAAAATAATATTGTTATAAATCTGATAAATAATATATATATATATATCACTTGTTGATTTCATGTACATCATAAAAACGTTTTATCCATTCATTAAAAAGAATATAAATGTATTCCATATTAATATTGGAGAAACATTTGATAGCTTATCGAGAAAATTATTACTTTTAGTCTGTCAGCAACTGTGTTCTAATTAAGTTGTGGTGAGTTTTTTTTTATTCTCTTTATCTGACAAAAAGGATCGTTT
>CAJUYH010011672.1:0-10815 GCA_910591685.1 Galerucella tenella | reverse complement strand
AACAAAATAAAATCACTTTTAACACTCATATCATAAATAACTATTATCTACGACCACCTTTAAAATTTGCCATTTATGAACCCAAAAAAAATGTGTGAAATCATACATTATACATGCGTTGAAAAGCGTACGTAAATGAACAACGCTCTTTTTATATGGGACTTTCGGCATGTTTAGAAATTTGGTAGAATTTGGGGAGGAAGTAACTAATGATAATTAACTAAATAGAACAGTTTTAAAACGAAAAATGCAACTCTGAACGGCATGATACAAGCTCATTAAAATGAAAGAGATAAAAGTTTATTATTTAATTAGTATACAATATGAATATGCAAATTTAGATTAATGTTGTTTTCGAGTTAGTTTGCAAACAACTGTTTCTTTAAAAAAATTTAATAAGCAATAAAAGATAAAGAATATCTTGAAAGTCGGCAAGGTTGTGAAATATTAAAACACTTCGAAGCGGGTCATCCAAATAGGGTTCAAAAATACAAAATTTAACAATAAAGATTAGTCTACATCTTTCAATTTGCGGCGGTGTTTATTGAAGGTTAATTATACTATATTTATCACAATTATAATTACATCTACCAAGACTTCGATGTATACTTAATTCCAAGATATTTCGATTTGATAAACTTACGTATGAAGTCGTTAAACCAATAACAAAAGCTCAGTAACGTACTCATTTCTTCGAAAATCAAAACCAAATGCAAAAGGATTTAATCCGAAGAAGGATATAATGTCCTATACCAAGAACAAGTGATACAAACCATAGATTGTATAAAAAAATCGGTTAATCAAAGACGAAACTGGAATTGTTTGTAGCCTAACAAGTTTGTGGAGAGCCACTACAACGAAGGACTTTGTGGATTCATCTGGAAAATGCAAGACAAAGGCATCAAATAATATTTCTGTTTGTTCATTCCACATTCTTCTTTCTTTCCCTCTTCCTTTCTACGCAAATATCGGATTTGGTTGTCATAATATTCAACCTCATTTATTATTTGCTACATATCTGCTTTGTAACGTTAATAATTATAACTTTACAAAGTGATCAGGCGTCATGGTGTCCCTTTAAAAATATTGTGCCTATAAAAATCGTAAGCTATAAACAAATCTTTACCATTCTATTAGAAACCGCCTTACATTATATTGGCACCTGTCGGAAATTACATCCTGTTACGAAGCCAAGTCATTCAGCATTGAACACCGACATACCTTGCTCATTTCCAACTAAATTGAGCCGTATTATGGTGCGTTTATAAGGTATTACTAGTACCTGCACTGCTGTATTATTTATAATAAAATAATTACGTTTTGTGTATGCTCCGATGAATCCTTTACGTTTATTCGACTTCAAGTATTGAACAGGTTCAAGTTGTGTGGCGAATAATTATATTATGTAAAATGTAATTGTAAATAATAACTGTACATGTGCATACAGCGTGTGTAGATAAGGGACTAAATAGAATGTATTACTTTTTTTAATCTTTAGAGCTTATACAAATTTAAAATACCAAATTAATGAAAAAATTGTTTTATACATTTTCAAATCTAATACGTAGGTAACCTATGTTGAAAAAACTTTAGAAAATAGCTTTCTGTATCTGTAATCGTGAGTGTAGGCTCACAGTCCTTATGCCACATGTGACCCATTGTACATCCTCCCGAGGAGTTGTCCTCCTAGGTCCCAGTAAGGTGGACAGGTCTAGGTGACATCTCCTTTATATCGGCAGGTGTAGGTCAAGACTCACCGAACGAAAACTCTCTTATTGACGATAACTCCGGACACTCGCATAAGACATGCCTGACAGTTTCATCTTCCTGTTCACACATCCTGCATAGAGGTGTGTCCACTATCCCCATAGAATGGAGGTGTTTCCTTAGTTGACAGTGGCCAGTCAGAAATCCTACTGTTAAACGTAGGTTTTTCCTGGTCATCGCCAAATATTTCTTCGGCACAAGCTTCCCAGGGTCGCCCAGGGTGATCCTAGCAAGACTGCATCCTTTGATTCCATCCCTTCTCTTAAGGGATTGAGCATGGGTGTAACGTTTGGCTAGTTCCGCAATTGTCGAAGTCGTTAGGCCGTAGGTGTCACTGGGTCCTAAATTTTTTAGTCCAGCCGCTTCCGCTAAAGAATCGGCAATGCGATATCCTTTACCACTGTCGTACCCTTTAACCCACCTCAAGATAATATTGTTATCTGCCGAGACGTTAGCTAAATCTTGGTGGTACTCTAGTACTAGCCCCGATATAACACGTTGTCTGTTCAAGGCTAATAGGGCTTGTCTACTATCAGTGCAGATTGTTATGTTTTTGCCAGAAATTCATTTTCTGGTTAGTTCTTTTGTGGCAATTGAGATACCAGCCAGTTCTGTTTGAACCACGCTGGTATTGTTTCCCATTCCCCACTTAATCTTTAGGCTTAGTGCTCTGGAGTAAACTCCACATCCTGAGCCTTCTTTCATATTTGAGGCATCTGTAAATATACGCATAGCAAATAGCTAGTTCGAGTACAAAATAATAGATTGGCAGCCTGTAAAAATTTGATAAGTTACATTACATCTAGCAAGGGCGTACTCTAAAATCATTAGGAGGGTTATTGATTTGCAAAAATTTATTTCTATCATTTGCGAACCATACATTTTTTAAAGGGGATGAATTTTTTTGTAATAATTACTAGATCCTGTGCGTATTATGACTTCTTGTTTAAGGAACAATTTATTTGAAAAATTTACAAGTGGATTGATTTGTTTATTTGCCATAGGCATACAATAACATTTTTGAAAGGGGTTCATTTATTATTGACGTCAGTCCATCAGTACCTATTCCTCTTTTTGTCCTTTTTCAATACCCTATGCATTCAAAAAATTCATATATACGGATGGTTCTGAAGTAGCAGTTTCTAAAAATACAGGTAGACATGTAAGTCAGTTTACCTATGAAACACCTTGTATATCATCGAAAGCAAGTTCGATTCTGTCACCTGGCTTCTGCTAATTAAAATTGAATGGAATATTTCAATTTTGTAATTAAATTTTTACAAGTGGTTCACACGTAAGGTGGTGAAGTAATATCTATATATATATAAGTGTCAGTTTAGCGAAATATTTATGGAGATTATTCACTTCGCTGTTGATTTTATGATAATTGGATACTTTGTTGGTTTTAGTAAGTGCTATAGGTAGATTTCGACAAATTTTTACTCAATCAGTTTTTTGTGCGATGTGTAAATAAATGGTAAATAGGTTAGATCACTTCCTGAACGGTTCCAAGGTAGTTGATATTGCTTTTTCAACGGTTTTATAAATGGTGGTCTTGTGTATGGAAACTGAGTGAGAATATGTAAAAAATATACAAGAAAAAACATGACACAACATTTCTGAGCCTTCACAGTAGCAAATCTTCATAGCACTTTATATACACATAGATTCAAAAGTTTTGCATCACCTTCTTCGGATGCGAAGGAATTTTTTTGCGCTAACAATTTTTTGTTGGCTTGTTTATCAATGTTTACCATTTCAATATGTTCCATATTTTTTGCAATATACAGATGTTTACAGTTTTTTTGTAAGATAACATTTTTAGTGCGATCATTTTAACATTCAAGGCATGCATTTGATTTTTACGATTTTAAGTGCAAACATGAATCGTCAAGTCATAAGTGAGATCAACGAACATTAACATAGACAAGAAGGGTCACTCTCCGTCGGAACTTTCATGTCCAGCTTACAGAAGCGCGCCGACGATTTCGACAAATTCCTGGAGCCGCACACGTGTTCGTGGTTATACGAGGTTCATGCAAACCGCTAGAGATTAAAACGAATAAACGTTCACTTACCAGGGTGATTTAAAAACATCTAGCAATAATTGTTATTCTAACTTATTCCGCTTAGTGGGAATTAAAATAAAAAAGGGAATATCGTCAGGATATTTAATTGGTGAATCTAAACATAATTATAAAAAGAACTGGTACCTAGCAAAAATGAAGGGAAAAATGAAAGTTACATCAAAAAGTAATAATGTAGTAAGCTACAGATGGGACTAGTAGGTATAAACTTAAATAGGTATTCTAATTTAAAATGTATACAGGTTGTTTCAAATCCGAGGCCATCAAAGAATACCAACTTACCTAACAGTAAAATACGGGTACTGGGAAAAATAATTATCGCGATTCGAAAATTGTGAAGATTGATACACGAACCATTGAAAACCAAAGGCGTTTAACCAAATGAATTAAAATCTATGAATTTTGAAAGTCTTTCATACTGAGAAGCCCGTTAACAACTCAATTAAAAAAATGTATTTAAGTAAATGTGAAATAAAATATACCTGTAGGTTATCAAAGATGTTTTAAGATATTCAATTTTATGTTAGGTTTCATCGATTGTTTCGAAGAATATCTATTTTTTATATCCCGGTTCGCAAATTTAATTGTAAAATAAATCCGCAGCCTAATATATAGGTTTAAAAACTATTTATGAGGAAACTCTTTACAAGGATGTGTAAATAGTAAATTTTTTCTAAGGGTCGCTCCAACGTTCTCGTGACAACTAATTTTATTAAAATTTTCAACAAAGATTATATCTAGTTGTTTAACATATTCTACAATATTACTAGGAGGTACATTCAGACCTCCATAGTTTTTAGAAGTCGAATATGCTTTATGCACTAAAAATACAGCCGCTTCTTTTGGTAATGTCTTTTCATCATTATACTTTGTGCAAGCACTACAAGAGTGTTGCAACAAACATTTCCTTAATAGATAGCCAGAAATGTAAACTAGAGCATTGCCATCCGTACTTGAAAGATTTCTATAGTCGCATGTGAAAACTTTTAAAGAGCTATTATTTGCCAATATAGGTTCATCAATATTTTTATATTCCTCTAGCATATCAGGAGTTACATTGAGCAAAACTGTATTAATATCATTAATACAATTGGCACCTTCAACCTCATTAAAATATTTTAGAGAAAATAATTTCTTGAATGCCCTACAAAATTGAATTGGGGTTGGATTTCTCGAGTTTCCGCAACAATTTCTTACCAGACCAAAAAAAATTTCAATGCAATCCTGATTAAGGTTTCTTGTTAAAAGAAACACTAAGTGCGCAAATGTTTATTTTATTTTTAAAGGAAAATTCGCTCACTCAAAAGGACAACTGGTATATTTCTTTACATATCCCTACGACGGACAACCTGTTTATGAATATCGCACGTAGGAGACTTACCGTGCTCTTTATACGGTAGCATCCGATATTCGAGCGAGATAGGCATAACGAGGGGAGGAGCTTAGAGTGATCCTTCTTGTCTATGTTAATGTTCGTTGGTGAGATTGACCGTGCATGAATAGTGGCTTTAGTTGAAGAAGGTCATTCTCAAAGGTTCGTGGCAAACAGAGTTGGCGTTTGGCAAAGTGATGTGTCTCGTGTATGGAACCGGTATCTCCAGACCAATTCTCTTCGTGATAGACCTAGAAGCGGCAGAAGGCGTGTTACTAATCAGCGGCAGAAATCGACGAAATCGAAGAAATCGAAGAAATCCGACCATGGCAATACCAGCACTCCAAAGAGATATGAGACATGCGTTGGGAGTTCAAGTATCGATTTCGACATTACGAAGACGAATACTTGCGACAGGTTTGAGGTGTCGCCGGCCAATAAGAGTGCCCAGACTACAACCTGAGCACAGAGTTCGCCGACTACAGTGGGCTCAAGGACACGCGGCCTTGCCTGAAGAATTTTGGAATTCGGTGTTTTTTCCGACGAGACAAGGATTTGTTTGGTACAAGATAGCCATCGAATACGTGTGTGGCGGGATCCAACGAGAGTTGCTCAGCTTGCCCATGCTCGCCCCGTGCCGCCCTTCAGATGAGAAAGTGCTATGTTTTGGGCTGGTATCATGTTAAATGATCGCACAGAATTAATTCATGTGGAGGGAACGATGACTGGTGATAGGTATCTCAGAGAGATTCTACATCCTCACGTAAGACTATAACGCGCAGCTGTTGGCAATTCCTTCGTTTTTATGGAGGATAACGCCCGACCTCATCGGACCAGAGCTGTAAATGAGTATCTTGAAACTGAAGGGATCAATCGTTTGAACTGGCCTGCCCTATCTCCTGACATGAATCCCATAGAACATGCTTGGGACATGCTGCCAGGTCAGTGGCAGCACGCAGAAATCCACCCAAGAGCGTACAAGAGCTTGTTCATGCGGCCCAAGAAGAATGGTGAAATATTTCTCAACAGAATATCAATAATTTGGTAAACAGCATGGGCAGGGGACTTCAAGCTTGCATAAATTCTAGAGGTGGAAATACTCTTCAATAAAAGTTCTCATGCAGGTTCTCACTTAACCTTTTCTTTAAAAAGAATCAATTTGTATTTAATTTATTTAATTTCTAAGAATACTTTTTTTGTTTAAAGTAAGTTTATTATTGGATAATAAAAAATAATAAAAATTTTTGACAAATATACACGTTTTTTTTTATTGAAACTAATTATTTGATTAATCTCTGATCCATTTATAATGAACACCTTTTTTTTTCGGAGATGTAGGGTGATACAAAACTTTTGAATCTATGTGTATATTGGTAATATTTAGCTCTAACAGTTTCGTGATAAGCTGCTGACAAAGATATATTTTGAATGAAGCTTGAAACTTTGAACGATCTTACTGTGGGTCAGAAAAAAATTGGATTTTTGCTAATAACTTGAAATTTGAATACTTAAAACTCTTTGGATTTTTCAAGAGCCATATCTTTGTAACTATTTGACTAATACTTTTTGGTGTTGAATGTGTAAGTAAGTTTTTATTAAATTTCCCGACGACAGGTTAGCTTAATCTATTCAATTGACAATTACAACGAGTTTTATAGTATCATTTGCTATATATAGCTATGCGCACATATTATTATTCACAACATAATAATATTAAGGCTATTTAGTTTTTCCACCAATGAAAGTGGCATACGTAAAAGATATTTCAATACTTACACCTTGACTTACACTGTCTGATGCAGAGTATAATTAAAATTTAACTAAGAATAATATTCGAAATGTAACGACACTTATTTGCAATTATGTGATTTGAAAGACTAATTATTCTACCAACAATAAATTTTCCTAGAAAAACAATCAAATTATAATTATACTATTGTTTTTTTAATTGGATGGATATAAAAAATTAGACAAGAAATTTTAGAAACACCATTTAATGAAAGGAGTGAAGTCGATAAGAAATAAATACAAAACATCGAGGTGCGGATGCTGATAAAAAACAATAGGAAATAGTAATTAAAGAAAATTGTTTGAATCGTATCATTTCTTCCGTTTCTTTCCAATTAGTTTATCAAAAAAGATTCATGCGACCTTCCTCAAACACAGGTTTTTTTGCAACCTAAATAATAACCCCAAGTATTTTTTGTCAATATCATTCTTCAATGCTTCACTTTAATCGAAAGAAGACTCGAATTCTGTGAATGTATGACAAATAAAATTAGTCAAAACCCACATTACACAAAAACAATTTGTTTTAGTGACGAAAGTCATTTTTGCCTCAATGGAAATGTGAATACACAAAATGTGAGGTATTGGAGTGACAGAAATTCTCACACCTTTCGTGAACAACATACCCAATTTCCAGAAAAAGTCAATGTTTGGGCAGGTATTTTGGGAAACCACATAGTTGGTCCTGTTTTCCTAAATTCAAATTTTAGCGGTGAAGTGTATCTGGAGATATTACAAAATGCAATTGAGCCGTTAATTCTTGAAATTCTGGAAGGTAATCCAGATGAATTCGTCCATCTGGAAATAACATTTCAACAAGATGGTGCTCCTGCACATTATTATGGTGCAGTAAGACGTTACCTGGATGAAGAATATCGAGGTAGATGGATCGGCCGGCGAGGTTCTATAGAATGGCCACCTCGGTCACCAGATCTGACACCATTGGACTTTTTTCTATGGAAGTACTTAAAATCCAAGGTTTATACTACGGCACCAGATAGCATTGGCGTTTTGAAAGAAAGAATTATTGAAGAATGCAATGCAATTTCAGCTGACACATTCGAACGAGTACGACAAGAGTTTACTAATAGGATGTATTACTGTCAGGAAGTAGACGAGGCACATTTCGAACACTTGCTATATGAATCCATTGTTGATATTTGATTACTTAATTAAATTTAAAAAAATAATTTCAATAATTTTGGTATTTATTTAATTTATCCGTCAAAATTAGTTTAAGCCCAAACAAAATTAATACGGCTATATAGCCAATGTCAATGCCTTTCAAACGAGATATCACTTGCATAAGGTCCTATTTAAAATTATTGGCCAGAGTGGCACTGTGACGTCATCTGTTACTATTACGTCACCTGTTACCATTCGTAGAGAAGTTTACAACACTTTATTTTCACCCTCCAAATTTTATTAATGTAAGTGTAGCCGTTCAAAAGATACGAGGGGAGGAGGGGACTTTTGAATAGCACTGTACAATCAAAAATCCTTCTACCATATAGTAAATAAAAATTTTTACCATTCTTTCTTGTTGATTTTCATTCCACGTTTCATCATTGATTCATTCCATTGCAACTTACTTCTTGTGTTTGTCATTATGACAATATCATCAGCAAAGGTTGATGGATAATAAAACAAAAATTACTCATCTCAATTCAATCGAATGCCAACTCATTCAATCTGAGATTATAATTGAATCATGATCTACAAACGAGCCAAATATCTTATATAAACCTTTGTTACCTGCGATTGTATCAAAGTTAAAACGCGACCTTGACAACTTGATTGATTTGTTTGGATTTGAATTACGGAGTATTTAGAACAGTTAAGTAGTCGGCATGGTACCGGAAGTGAATCTTTTTATGTAACAAAATTACCGACTATATTTTATGAAATATAACTGTACGAGAGTACTTAATAACAATAAAACATGTTTCAATTATATCCGGATAAAACCAATTTCATAATAATAAAATTACTTAAAATTGTATCTACAACAATCATAAAAAAAGCTCAGTAAATTTTCTTCAGTCATAAATCGGTTTAAAGTGCCAATAGTCTACAAAAAATGTCACATCATTATTGACAATTATACAGAGTGTTGCTGTATTCGATAGACTAAAAAGGTTGATGAGATACAGGATACAGGTGGTTCAATATCAAAAGAAATAAAATTCACCCATGCTTTTTCGCTGTAATTGTGTTTAATTTGGTTTGGTGGATTAATAAAATTTTCAATTTTTATTACATAAAAGTGAATACAACTTGTAGGCAGTATCAAAATTAGTTATAATGTTACACTTTAACTTGATGCCATATCAAAGTTATCTGTTTTTAAATGAAACACCCTATATTTCGCTACACTTCTCCGTTACAACTGTATCAAGGTATTTGAAAAATTATAGCCATTTTTCTGTCAAGTTCAACACCCTGTATGATTGGATAATAATATATTGAAGCCAGAGCTTTTAAATGAAAATCAAAAATTATAAAGACGGGGTTTTGCTAATATTTATTAACTCAAATACGTGGCGAGTCAAAACTCAAGCACATTATTTTTTGGGTAATTTTAAATGAGTCACCCTGTATTTTATCTCATTAGTATTCGAGATATTTTCATGTTTCTGTGCCAGTTCCACCCTGTAGCATTGTAACTAATTTTGGCTTAAATATGCCTACAGTTTTTTTGTCCCTACTGAGCTTAATCACATTATTCAATCATCCATTATAACTTCGCAATTTTAATTTTATTGAAATTAGTTTTATTTGGTCTGTTTATAGTTTGGCGTATTATTTGCAGCCAAAATATTTGATACCCTCTTTTAAATTTCACCTTCAGTTCCGCATTATTGCTAAGCTCGAGTAGCTTCTCTTGCAATATAACTTTCTCCGTTTCATCAAATGTATTTATGATCCATGGTTGTATTTCCTTACGAATTGTGAGCTCCTGGATAATAATTGAATTTTTGCATACCAAACAATGAATATTCAAATTTATTATGTTGTAAAATATAATGATCCACATCAAACAGAAAAATTAAGAACAAAAGCATTTAAATTAAATTTTGTTCACGACATATTCCGTTGCTCTCGTTTTGTTTCATTGTTTTGCAAAAGTCAATGGGAAAATATTTTTAGAAACTTCTTTTGCTCACATATACCAACTGTTTTTATTTAAATTCAAGTATGTTTTAAGTGTCATACATGTTTTTTTTCAAAGTTCTGTTAATTCGACTATTTTCATTCTTGTGATTGTTGAAGACAGTTGGGTACAAATAGATTTGCGTCACTTAAAAAATACCAAACATATTTATACCTGTATTTATTGTTAATTTTAAATGAAAAATGTTATTACCTAACTAATTTGGAAACCATCCTCGATACAGTTTAGAAAATTCCTAAAATTTATAACTTCATAAATCTTTTTATATTACAATAATTTTAATTCCTATTTTTAATTTCAACAGATTTAAAATTTATTACTTGGGTTGTTTTGCAAGCCAAATGTGCTAATTAAATCAATCGCTCGTTCAAGATTAAATTATTTATGCTATACCGCATATTACGTCAAAATTATTTGATTAAAAAAAATTTACCTAAAAATTGTTATTAATCATTAATAAATGAGTTCAATTGAACCACCACTACTATGACTACTAACTACCGACCAGTAAATTCACTTCGTCGATTTAAGGGTTACCGAAAATTTCCAAACCCCTCCTATCGTCTGGCGAGTTCTGGCTAGTTTAAATCGAGAAAGTGTTGAGTACAGGAGTAGCACGCAATGCT
>CAJUYH010011671.1:0-10816 GCA_910591685.1 Galerucella tenella | reverse complement strand
ATGTTGTCTTATGGAACATCCTGTATTTTATTGCATTTTCTGATTGCCCCTAAAAAATATGATACTTCTTTATAATGGTTCCCTATACCTAAATACAGAGGGTTCCGAGTTATGCTGACTTTTTGGAAATGTGAACATTTCGAAAAGAATTAATAACTCATTGATATAACAAATTCTAGCAAATATTCTCTTACACCTGAATTAATTGCTATAATAACTAGTGAGTAGTGTACTCGGTGTATGCGAGAGTTGTTGATAATTTGAGGATCAATAAGTATGGGCGTTGTATCAAACACCTAAACTCGGGTTAATGATAAGTGTTTGAATACATTTTTAATAACATTTAATGCTTAGGTATAGTAACTAGTCCCAAATGCAAAAGCCGCATGGATTAAAATCAAGCCCTCTTGCGGCCCTCCTCGTACAATCCATCGATTTCCATACGTAGTGTCAAAGATGTTGATGAACTATTCGACCAAAATGAGCAGGATAACCATCGTGAACGAACCATATATTTTACCGTGTCATGTACAATTACTTTTTCTGAAGCTTTGAAATAATGCTCATATTTTTTGCTGTAGTTTTCCAGTTTGGAAACATTAAAATTTGTACCATAAAAGCTCCGATATAATAAATCGTGATGCATTGTGGTGACCAACCACCAATTCGAAATTCGTCAGCAATATCGACAAAAAGCAAGAATTAAAAGTAACGCAGGTGTTCAAACTGATTTAGTGGTTATAAATGGCAACACTAGGTGCGGTATTTAACTGTTATATTAACAGGTTAACAACGCATCGTTTCCGAGACTGAAACTTAAAACTTATTAAATGTAACATAAATATTTATGATTAGAGCTGGTACGTTAACCATCCATTTGAATGTGAATTTGTGATTATAAAAATACAGTGATAAACAAGAATCAATAGAATAAGAACATTCGGGTAAAACATTCACATAATATCTTGTAATGAACTTTCTTGAGTTGAAAAATTTTGCTCTGAAAAATCCCATTGATACCTATTGTAATGGTTATTTTCTCAACTAGTGCGGAAAGTAATACTTTTATTATTCAAGATCTTTTGCAAAGTAGTACTTTACCGCACACAAATTCTATCTTACATTCTTCAGTGTCTGAAAGAAACAACTTGGTTATCGAAACGCGCGTAAGATAGTGTAAAGTGTTAGTGTAGTGGATGGTAACGTGAACTTTGTTAGTGTTGGTGTAGTTGAAGCGTAAACTTCAAATGACCAAATGACTAAGAAGTTAAGAAATTTATCAGAATTCTGCTATAATTGAAAAAAAACGTATGTTTCAATATTTTTCAATGGCCCTGGTATAAGCCTCATTCAATGAATTTCAAATAATAATAATTAATTTGTTGATATGTATTTAATAATAAATGTTTCTTGATGTTAACTTTTGGGTTAACCACTATTTCCACCGGATTCAAAAAGTTCTCCGCAGTGGCTGTATGTCGAAGTACTTTTTTAATTAACGGCGATTACTTGTGTTTGGCCAAATAATGTTCAATAAGTCATTTCACTGTAACTAACTCAACTTGTCCTTATAATAATCCATTTGATTGTTGGTAACACACGACTGCCTCTATAACTTAATTTTTTTCCTGTTTGCTTCCATAAACATTGAAATTAAAAGTCATTTTTCAAATAATAACGTTTGAATAGAAAAACGTCTAGGCATTCACATTGTTGCTAAGTATTTGATTTTTTTGTACTTATTTTATAAAAAATTATCCAATTTTCACAGTTCAATGAAAAACCGACATTCCATTTCATTTATTATCTGGTCGTAAATGAATGGATATGTATAAATATACTTATAATTACATTACACCCCGTTGGGTGTCGACTCCATTGATCCCTAATATTTCATCCAACAAACTATAACGACGGTTATAAAATTCAAGCCAGTACAATTGCATTGTACACAAAAAGGATAGGTAATCAAATCAAAAAAGGATTAACTCATTTTTAGTTTAGAAAATCATGAAAATGATAGGCATACACAAAGGACATGCAAAATGTAATTAAATGGATATTTGTTTTGAAATTGAATAAAAATATTTGAAAGCTTTTGTTTTTGATAAGTTAAAATCGTGAATTTAAATTTATTGAGCTATCTGGAATGGGATCCAGTGAAGCGAATGCTGTTTTGTTAAAAATAGCTCTTTTTTGCTTATTTCGGAAATGTTCTTAATACGCGTTCAGCGTTGATTATTTTTGTTTTAAAATGTGACTGTCAGTTTTGTAATTTTGTATATTGAAGTGTGTATCTATTAACAACAACTACAATAATAAATCATGAAAAAAACCTGGATAAAAACTTATTATACTATCCTGAAAACGCAGGTAGTTGATTATTGGAACTTTCTCTTTCTAACATTGGTAACCAAATTTGACTACAATCGGCTGAAATACTAGCTACACATTCATCTGCATTTAGTTGTATTAAAGCACTTTTTTCGATTTTTCGTCTTTTACTTTTGGAATCTCAATGTTATGTGCACCGAGATATCTTACTTAAAGAGTTCCCTATCTTTAATATAATTTTTGTGTTCATATTTATTCGGATTTTAAATGGTCTAGATGTTTCTCTTTAATTAAATTTCTAGTATTCACAGGATATCTGATGTAATGCAGTTTTTGGAAGGTTGTTCTTCATTTTTTGGTTAGTATAGATTTCAACTCATTATTATATTTGACGGTGTGTAGTTGGAATATTGAATTGATTAACAATTTTCTTCATTATTTCTGATAAACGCTCAAAATACGGTAATGTTGAGTTTTTAAAAAATATATTAGACTACTCATTATTATTATCATTGTTATTATGGGTATTCGGTATTAATAATGAGCTATTCTCTATATCCTGTCGGGTAATTATTGTTATTTTAAGCTGACCATAACAAATTTTTTTTTCGTGTGAATTCATTACCATTAGAACAGATGATTTTGCGACACTATCGTATAAAGAATTTACTATCCCTCTTTTTCGCTTATAGAAAGATTGAATTCAAATAGTGAGTGTTGTTTTACGGAAACACTTGTTTCACACCCTGTAGATATTTCATTGAATATCACCCTCATGTATTAAAAATCCCATATGAAGCGGGATCTTTCCGGCGAAAAGATCCCGCCAGCTATGGAAAATTTTCCTGTAGGTCAGTAACCATAGTCATTGTGACATATGAGAAATTTTAAAATTCGTTTAAATGTCGCGATTTGGATAAGATTGTTATTTTCACATTGGTTTCACGCGGCAGAGAAGCAGATTTTCTTCCTTGGCTATATACATATAAGGATTGTTCGTAGAACAGTCATAAACTATCAGAAACCGTCAGAGGCATTTGCATTTGAAAAAAGCGTTCGTAGAAACAATTTGGCAGTTGGTGATTTAAAAAGAGAGAAATTTGAAGTTTTGAATCAGTTGCCAACTATAGTTGAAATAATACCCTTCTTGGTGTGCGTCATCGATTGTTAATGTCCTTCTAACACATTACGTAGGAAGAAATGGGAAAAAATGCAGGTCTGTGATTAATCCTAATAAAAATATCACAATAATGAACCGTTTGAATGTTTTACAAACGTTAACCCTAATCTTTGACTTTCAAAAATTTGATTGGTTGATGTTTAGATTACGCGCAAGCTCAACATATCAATCGAGAGCTTAAAATACTATGGAGGCATTACTTTCGTAGCGGCGATGTGACAAACGTCTTTCTCTACTGTCACACTGACAGTTCTCGACAGGTCTGTACTTTGTTGTTTACGGGCAATTATTATTTATGAAAAGTGAATATTAATCTTATTGTTTTATTTATTTAAATGATACAAAAATATGCATGGATACACGGAAAAACATCAGTATTTTGAAAGTTCTCAAGTATTTTCAGTTATAAAAAGAAGCTGGTAATTATTAATTGCATAGCCTTTTTGAATTTGGTTGGATACGATCCTGATGATTTTATTTATCAAATTTAAGGTTATTTATATATCAAAATGGCAAATAAAATAAACGACATGCCGAAAACTCGGATATACGTCACAATCGATGACGCACACCAAGAAGGGTATTATTTCAACCATACCTCTAAAATGTGGTTTAGGTCTAAACAGTACAAACCTTCCTTAAATTTCGACCATAAATTCCATTTAGAGTTATTCAATCAGGTGAGTAGGAGTAGATTTTAATAATTGAATGCCATGTGTCATGCTCTCTACTGTCAAAATTGTCCACTCTTCCGTAGAACAAAAATTCTCGATCTATTCACAATGAATCACATACGTAAAATTTCAGAGTTTGAGAAATTTCCAATCGATTAGAAATTCCTTTTTACGAACAAAGCTATACTTAGTTTCATTGCCTCGGCTAGCCGCTTACTTCTCTGCCTAGTTAAACTGTTTCGTAATACAGAATAATGACTGTTCTACGCTCAATTTGGGAAGATACAGAGTAGGGCACTATGAACGTAGAATTAAGTAGATTACTTAGGACTATAATTTAAAAATATTTTGGAATACACAGGGTGCTCCAAAAAAGCGTGCCGTATCAAAGTTAGGTTCCTTTAAATAGAACACCCTGTATTTTATCACATTTTTGATTTGTACTATTAAAAATAATGTAAGTTCATTAAAGTTTCCCTATACCTATCTAGTTCAGTTTCCAGAACATCTAGTTACCGACATGATACTCCGATGGAAAGTTTTTAAAAATGTAAAATTTGTTATTTTGACAGTAAGTGCTTTGTTGTATGATTTATTATTGATAAACTAAAGGTCTCTTAAATCAGAATTTTATTCTTTCTATAATAATTGGACAGCTACACTCACTTTCCTATTTCATAATCAGTCAAGACGTTTATTAAACTCGCCATTACGACTTCGGAATAATTTTCGAAAGTAACCGGTTATAGTAGATATTTTTCAATATTCCATATCCGGCATTGTTAGTGATTATTAATAATCACCAGTTTATAACACTTACAGAAACATACTCATTATTCTTTCTGTTATATTTGGGAATTAAACTACAATATTTTTATATTTTTATGAATGTTTCGATAGCGTTTCAGCTACCGTGTTCAAAAATAAACATTTTCTCAATTTTGTATCTATCTGGATGAGTTCGATAATATTTCGAAGTTTCAAGATTGTAGATTATATTTTTGTTGAAAATTATTGTGAAGAACTATACTTTGTAATGACATTCTAATAGTATTATAGCTTACTGGGAATGGGATCTAGTGAAATACACGATCTGGTAACGTTAAAAATATAATATGAGATTGTCGTTTCCATTCTTCCTGCTTTACTATTTTGAGCGTTTCAAGATGACCCATTAGAAGGCCTGTTAAAAACTCTGCAGTTTAAAGTACTCAGACTCAGACATAAGTTTGTTCTCAACAGGTTGTAGTCTCCAAGAAGTTCCTTTGATTGCCCTAGCCTAAATTTTGGTTAGATGTTCTCCTTTTTTCGGCGTTGCCTATTTCTTTTAATATTACATTGGATGTGACACCGCAAAAGGATTGTCGCACCCTCTCCCTCAGCGTGTCCTGGAATACACAGTAAGTTGGCGATGTTGTTCTTGTCTAGTTCATTGAGATTACCATGGCGTTTCCATACCATTTTGGAACTGATTGCGCGAGAGCTGTGATTTAATAGCTGCTTGGCTATTCGACATGACGGTAAACCTTTGCCTCCTATATCTTTTATCAATATTGAATATCAATATTGAACTGGGGAGAATTTTGTATGGCTTGATTTTCCGCTTACAAAATCTTGGGTTTTTTCCAGTTCCTACTATTGCTTTTCAGCCGTCTGTATACGTGGAACACCATGAGTTTTTATCAAAAGTTCGTATGGTCAATGGGAAATATTACCTTGATGCGACGATTTGGAAATAAATCTTAATGAATGACTCTCATATCGTAATTTTTTGGTCAAAACAATAACTTAGATCACGCCTCAGAATTCCGTTTTCCCTAGACTTTGCCCTCTACGACTTACCCAAAAAAGGAAAGATGTTTATCACGATTGATCAAGAGTGAACGGAGTGTGGATGGGTGTACATGCAAAGTTTTACCATTCAACCATCATTCATTTATATTTATTTTTATTTCAAAACTAAACCAAGCCTTTAACAAGCGATCATAGATCAAAAACAATCCTAGTTCACGGATAATGTTACATCCAAGGAGCCGTAAGAGATGGTAAAGTGTTATATATGTGGGGCCGGTATCGGCGAAGCGTCATACGCCGCGATCTATTGATTATTTTTATGCACCTCTCCTCTTGAGTTTAATATATTTACAATTTTAACAGTTAGGCTTCTTTCGTAAATAAAGATTTATATTAGATCACTGGAAGAGGCTATACCAAAAAGCGCTTCAAGGATTGAAAACACGCTGATTATTACTGTAATGTTTTTCTTATTAATTTAAACAGTTTCTACCGTGGGATGAAATTTTACGCTCACTAAGGCTAATTACTATTGGTTTATTGAAGATACACTTACTAATTTACTACTAATTCATCTACACTCGGTATAATACTTGTCCTAATTTATATTCAATACCTAAATATTGCACTATTTATATTCACTATCTGTTCGCTCACTGTATACTGAAACTGCTCACCGATTCACTTGTATATTGAAAAACTGTCCGGCTCACTCAAAAACCCGCGTATAGACACTGTGTTATTCATAAGATACAACATAGGGATTCCTGTACAAAACTGTCAAACGCGAGCTAACTTTTTTACCAAATATCGTTCATAAAAAATAATAACAGATTCGGAAAGGTCGTTGGAAAATGAGTTAAAATCGAGGTTAAAATGCATTTTTAATTCTCTTAAAAAATGTACTCCTTTATTTCGGCCCACAGTGTACATATTGATGAAATAGTATTTGAAGAGCATAATTCACAGCTACTACCAACGCCTACTACTATGAAAGTTCACCTTCATACGGATAAGATTAAGGTTGATGCGGATTAGAAAGGTAAAAGTATTAACTTTAAAGATTCTTCTTCAACTTTATATAAAAAATGTACTTCACGTCATCATTTCTTATGCATGAAACTCCTAAAAACAGCTTTTTCTGTTACGCTACCGTTTTATTGCAGAAGTTTCAACGGAATTTCGAGGAAAGTTTTTATATCTACCATAAATGACTCTTACGTATCTGGAATTTTAAGTTAACTGGAGAGTTAGAGCGTTATAAATTAATATTTGGTTCGTAACCTTTTTTTACTGACCAGAATATATGTACACTGTACGAAAATTTCTAAAAAAAACTAAATCCTCATAAATTTCATCCCTACGTTCATGATTGAAACTGTCAGTTTTTCCGTGTAATATGAGAATACGGGAAACAGTGGATAGGTGTAAATGCAAGCATTCCGATATTTCCATATGCTTCAGAGTACTAGATAGACCCATATGACAAAAATTTTGTTCATAACTTATTGAAATAATCTACGATTTTCATAGAAGTGATGAAATAAACACAATGTTGAAATACAGTTTTCTGTTTTTTATTCGAGAGCCAGATAAATATCTTCAATTGGTTCCTGATAACAGATTTTAATATCATTGACCGTCGCTTGGCTTCTGCTCTACGTACATATGAAGTGCATAATAATAATATGAAGAACTTCTTTCGTACAAAGATTAAGTTTTTGAAATTGGAAAATTACAGATATTTATATTCAAAAAAACTACTCATTTTCCTGTTTTTCCAAATTTACTTGGTTCCCAATTAGGTATCCGATCAAATCACTCCATCCTTCATTTTTTTTTTAAATAGTACTTTTCACGTTAGGTGACTAAAACTGAAAAAAGTACAGTTTTTCGTTTCAAATGTTTATAACAAATTTACTACTGGAAAATATTTGTGTATCCAAAAAATATCAAAGTTATACTATGTGATATGATGTCTTTCATGTCATGGATCACCCGTTTTCTACTAGGATTTTTATAGAAAATGTTTTCCATTAATACGTATAATGAGATATGTAGCTATTTCGTGAAAACTAATTGAAAATCATAAATCACATCAACTCTGAATTCAATTATATGTATTTTTCTAAAAAATTGGTAGTAGTTATAACATATTTCGCTGTAACGCACACGTATATAATAATATTTTAATTGAGAAGCGGTTGTGTGTGAATTAATGCGCGTATAATTTCAGTAGTTTCCATTTTCTGGGTCATAGGGCGTGCTTCATTTCGATTGGAAATTATACGAAACAGGAACTGAAAAATAGTTATATTATGGGTCTATTATTCAGGTTCGGCTGATATTTATGTATGTAGAATCTCATATAGGAGATTGGTCGATTGGTCTCGATACACTCTCCGGAGAGGGAATGCGACATTTCGCTCACCCACAGAAGGGCAATACGGAACATAATGTTATAGATGCAAACAAATGTAAATACTACTTCATCACTAATTGGAAATAATTTAATAGTAGAATCCTGTCTTCAAATTATGAAGATTCAATCCAAAACACCTGAATAAAATGTAGCTGCTTACTTACAGGGTGTTTTGTTTAAAAATTTAAAAACTATTTGTGCTCAGTACTTCAAAACTGTTTTATGTATTTATTTCATATTTGGCAGAAAGTGTAGACAGTGTACAACCTACTAAATTATATTAAACAAACGTTTCTGGCTACTATCAAAGGCGTACGACAGGGGTTAATTGTTCCCAAATTCTACGACACTGGCGGAATAGAAATTTTAGCACAATTTTTCGATTCTCCAATACTTTTTACGTAAATAGAGTACTTTTTTTCCATAACGATAAAGTCAATATTTCTCGAGATATTTTAAGTTAAACATGAAGCTGCCCAATTTTGATGTGTAATAACTATGTCGATGTTTTGGACTAGTGAATTGCATTTAACACGCAAATGAAACTTCAATCCGTGTCAACAATGAGGAACACAACTATTAAATGAAAGGATGGATCGAAAACAAATTGTGGTTCTTATAATATAATGTAAATAAAAGTACCTACAATTTTAATAACATATCGGAAATATCAGAAACGAACAGTACCTAAAAACCTTTTGTAACAAATGTTCTATGTCACCCCCGTTTACTTCAATCAGCTTATAAATTTTTTGGCTAAATCATCTCCTAACCTTGAGAAATATATTAGGTTGATTGGCAATAAAATTGGGCAGCTTCATGCTCAACTTAAAATATCTCGAGAAATATTGACTTTATCGTTATGAAAAGAGAGTACTTTATTTGCGAAGAAAGTATTGGAGAATCGAAAAATTGTGCTGAAATTTCTATTCCGCCAGTGGCGTAGAATTTGGGAACGATTAACCTGTCACTTCCCTCTGTCGTACTCCTCTGGTAGTAGCCAGAAACGATTGTTCAATATAATTTAGTGGGGGGTACAGTGTCTACACTTCCTGCCAAATATAAAATGAATACGTAAAACAGTTTTAGTACTGAGCACAACTAGTTTTTAAATTTTTAAACAAAATACCCTGTAACTAAGTAAGCACTTACATTTTATTTAGGTGTTTTGGGTTAAATCTTCATAATTACTATTACTACTATTAAAATATTTCCAATTAGTAATGAATCACCCTGTATAATCGATGATTAGACTATGTACCTTAGGCAGCAGATGGCTCATTGGAGGAGTTTTTATGTAATGTGTAGTGTAGTGAGTTTGTGAAATAAAATAATTTTCTGTTTTTAATGTTAATTTTTATAATGAATCTGAAAACACTTAATATTTCCGAAACATTTGAAGATAAGTACAGAACATGAATTATGTCAAGAATTTTCTGAAAAATCCGAAAAATAAATAATATACACTTTAACCCTGTATAATTTTTTTGAGAAAAATGCGCATTTGAAAATACAAATCGACTTGTCCTAGCATTTTTCTCAACACAACCTCATTTATTCGTAATCGAATTTATTCCATTTGGCTGTTCCACACAGTACAGACTGTTTCTATAGACAATAGCCATAATTTCATGCCAATACACTTGTAGATGTTTCAGGGTTTTTATGAACATTTAATAGAACATTTAAAATTTAATCTCCATTCGTTTGCTTTTCAGTCTGCCAGACCTTTTAGTATCCTTTACACCACCAGTTTCATTTTGAAATAGTTTTTATTCTGGTCACTGTAGGTCTACTTACAGAAGGGCATTCAGGATTTAATTCGTTGAAAAGATGAACTGCTTCGTATTGGGAACGTTTGCGATCCTCATATTCTTCAACATTGATATTTTGAATCGATGTTTTCCCGATAAATGTGCCATTATTTTCAATTTACTTTTTCAATTCGAAATCAGTATCTTCAAGATGTCAGCGCATTGCATACTGACGTCGAAGTCCTTCAACATTCCCTCTAAAATATGTTATTTTTTCCACTTCTAGCTGTGGAGTTGAAAATAAAAAAAATTAAAAACATTATTGTGGTTTGATTCCCAAGAAATAAGAAAAAAAATTAAAATTATTGCTTGTTTTAGCCAACTGAGAAGTTGAATTATTATTTCTCTATTAGTGGTTAATAGTTTTCTATTATAAACCTATAAGGTCAATAATGGACAAATTCAAATATTTTTAGAATTCAGGTATAGTAGTTCAACAAAAACTTGTGCAACCTAATTTTGTAATCCAGGCGTTATACACCAAAAATCGCCTTTTTGCGATAATCGCTGGTATCAGCTTGAAACTTTGTATAAAGGTTGCAGAAAATACATGCAATAAAATAGTACTAACCCGCAAATGCAAAACCTTGCACGACAT
>CAJUYH010011670.1:0-10816 GCA_910591685.1 Galerucella tenella | reverse complement strand
AAGTAGCTACAGATTTTTATCATTGAGCCGACAACATTTTTAAGGTAAAGAAGACAGTTTAATATCGGTTTACTGTTTGAATTATTCATATTTATAAATAAAAAAAACTTGAGAGGTGTCAAGGGACACCCGGATGGAACGAAGTTCCTTTCGATTAATTAGAGAAGGAATTGTACATATACATACACACACATATACATATATATATATATATATATATATATATGTACTCTGTCTGTCTATTCTTTCATACACGTCATAGATGCGCGGGACTTTGTAAACACAACAACAGAGTGTATATATATATATATACTCTTTAGACTTCGTAAACACAACAGCGTATAGGTTAGAACACGCACGGCTTGCTAAATACATACCTACGTTCTGAAATTGTAATATTAAAATATGATTTGTTTTTGAATTTATTAAAATTATGACGCGTACACTTGCTAAACACACAAAATGCGGAGATTATAATGCGTATGACTTGGTTAGCACAATAATAAAGAGAGGTTATAGTGCGTACTTGCTAAAAAAACAAAAGCATTTATTATTATTATCTCTATATAATTGCACATTGCAGCATGTAATACCTTTCTTCGCATCTAATACACATGAGAGCTAATGGCAGCATGTGTTGAATGCCTTGATATAGACGCGTAGGTTGATGGTTCGCGCCCGGATTATGGTGAAAATTTTTTCAATTTATTTGCTTTCTATAAGAGAGAAAGATACAGACAGAGAAACATGCGACGCCGCACAGCTTACAATAGCTTCCTATATCAAAGAGTGTCGTGACAACTTTTAGTAAGAATTTTATCCGTCTAGCCCCCTTTCACAACGCGCGATAAGGAACTTCGTTCTAAAAACGTTAAATTGGAAGAAACCAATCAGTTAAGTTCATGTATTATACAATTGATTAAGTGATATGGATGCTTGTCGCGGGATTTATCTGTGTACTAAATTTAGCTGCCTTGGGGAAGTATTGTATAGACATAAATTTAGAAATCCGCTGAAAATGTCATAATTTACTCAAGGCCACCTATGTTTCACGTACCAGGTGGCCAACTAAGAACGACAGTCGGCTATATCTCAGGAGTGGATCATAGCACAAGTTCGGGAAAAAAATTATTACAAAAGTGACCTCAAAAAACGCTTGGAAATTGGTGTATTTGATGGTTGAAATTTTAAAATGCAAAATTTTTCGAAATTTATATAATTAAGGAGCATATTAAATATTATAATTAGATTCTTCGACGAATTTTGCATATTTTTAATGGGACAAGTTTAAGTCTATCTCTTCAAATAAGGGGTGGGGGAGACTGGGAGCCTTGTTACGAAAAAACGCCTGTAATTCGGGTTCTGCCTGACCGATTTTGATAAACTTGATGTTATTTGAAAGAGCTTTTGTTGAGCAATCGAATATTTGTAAATATGAAGCAATCTGATCGATAACATAAATGCTAGAGGGCGCTGTTTTTATTTTTTTCAACGTTGTGTTCTCTTGTTACAATTTTAAATAGAAGCATACACATTAAAGTAGATCTCTAAAAAGTAGACTGAATTAGTAATTGAACACTGCAAACCGCAAGGCAATATCTTTTTTCTATCCAGAGATATCGTGAGAAACAGGAAAATGGCGGGAATTGTTCTTCCAACGTCTAGAAGGCTGGTTCGCGTTAACAGAAATTATTAAATTTAGCCTGAATGGAAAGATCTTACATGGGTCTGCAGTAATTTAAGCTGTTATTAGTAGTAATAGCCCAAGGACATTGATAATTGTTCGAAAGAATCTTATGACAGATTTCGAAAGCTTGTTGCTTGGAAACAGACCGACGACGTAGGCGGAGGTCTGTTGCCTACAAGCAACAAGCTTGAGAAAGTTGTCATGAATTTTTTAAACATATATCAATGCCCGAGGGTTATTCGGATAGAAAAATTTTTGTTTCAGAACTACAACCAAATCGTGACATTTCGAAATATTAAATATTCGAAACTTCAAAATCGAAATAAATCAATATGTATCCATAGCAACCGTAAAATTACCCATGGTCTGTTATCAGTGTAATGTTGACATGATTGGCTGAGATTGTTCATATGATATAAAATGCAGAAATTTGATTGGTTTTTGGAATTGTCAAAAAATTTTCTTTCATACTAATGTTGTAGTTGCCACTAGATTACCTGAATGTAATGCTGTCGCTACTAACAATGAGAACGAATTTTAAAATAATGTGATAAATCGAACAATTGAAACCTTTAATAAATAACTAGGTACGTAATTACTGCCGCCCTAGATGTTCGAAATGTCGTCCATCATGTTCAATGCATGAAATCAATCGCTGAAGGGTAGATAAAACAGCAGCTTCAATTTCTGCCCTTGAAATACTTCGTATCGCCTGTCGTATCCTTTCAACTATGTCAGCTCTTGTTGCGGGTCTTTCGGCATAAACGAGATCTTTTACTCGCCCCCACAAATAAAAATCCAAACAAATTAGGTCTGGAGACCTCGGTGGCCAAATAAATGAGTTTCCAAATATCGGTTTTTATTGATATTTGATGCTTTCGATTTACTAACACATCGCTTGAAAACAAAAATGACATTTTTATATAAATGAAAAAATGTAGCACAACTTACTTCACCAGCCTTACAGACGTTGGAAGATCAAATCCCACCATTTACCTGTTTCTTACGATATCTCAGGATAGGTAGAAGATATCGCCTTTCAGTACTACTTTAGTCTACTGTTTGAAGATCTACTTCAATTTGTATGCTTCCATTTGATATTGTTACGAGAAAACACAATATTAAAAAAAAACAGCGCCCTCTAGCATTTATGTTATTAATCAGATTGCTTCATATTTACAAATTTCCGATTGTTCAACAAAAAACAACAAAAAATATGCAAAATTTGTCGAGGAATCTGATTATAATATTTAATATGCTCCTTGATTAAGTAAATTTTGAAAAAATTTGCATTTTAAAATTTCAACTGTCAAACACGCCCTCTAGCGGTGGACCTACAACTCTGGAAATAATTTCCAGGCGTTTCTCGAGGCCACTTTTGTAATAAATTTTTTTTCCCGGACCTGTGCTATAATCCACTCCTGAGATATGGCCGACGGCCGTTTTTAGCTGGCCACCCGGTACAGTGAAGAGCTTTGAGGGGAGGTAAACAACTGCATGCTCATGGTCGACAGTACTTCCCTGCATTTTATGTACACTCTTGCTAGGCCTTCGCAATCACAGAGTATGTGCTCCGCGGTTCCGTCTCCTTCCTTGCAAGGCCAACATAGGCTGTCATCTGCTAGGCTAATTGTGTGCATATTATTATGTTTTGTCAGTCTACAATGTTCGGTTAGCATTCCCATTTGAGTTGAATGATGATTTTAAAAAGCTGCAGCAAAATATTGCACCTTAAAGGTAAAATAATATACTACCGAATGAAAAATTTATGGAGCAATAAACGCTGAATCAAGAATTACTAGCAATGTTCCAATGTCTGAGTTGAACTACAAACTAGGTTGTACGAATATACGAAAAATTCCAAATATTCGATGCTGGAAAATGGAAATGGAATTTTCCACACATAGTAAACCCGTATATAACATTACAAAAGGAGTTATAGGGTTGGGCTTTCAAATGAGAAAAGTAGGTCAGACCACCATCGTATTCAGAGAGAAACGAGAGATGACAAACAGCACTGGTTAATAAATTTTTTATTGAGACGCTCTCCGCTTTATAGAGCATTCATGCAAAGGGTCTTTTTAAAACTTATACTCACTGGTGAAACGGGCGAAGTTTGTTGAATAGTCAACGTTAATCCGTTTTTAAAATTCGAATGTTTTTACTTATTCGGGAAACTTCGACAGACCATTAGGTAATTATTTTGAACGGAAGATTCATCGTAAATTGATGAATGATAATACCTTTTTCTTTATAACCCAGTTTTCGTGAATGTATTGTACCATTTTATTGATTTTTATGCATCATATCTCGTTTGTTCCAGTTCTGTGGATAGAAAAAGGGGCAAAAGTTTGTATACTCTGGGAAAGTCATAAAAAATATTCAAGAATTTAGTTAAATAGGGTATCCAGCTTTTTATTGGCATTGTACACTATGGGCCAAAATAAAGGAGTAAATTTTTTTATTGAAAATATTTTTGGAACTTTACTTCTTTACGTCAGGTTAGGTTTGAGTGACCGGGGGTCGCGACGCTTAAGATCTGACCGTTACGTTACGTTATGTTACGTTGCTTCGTTATGTGCCTTACTTGCGTAAGTGTGCTCTCTCCTGAGTCTCTCTCACGTTTACGAAGCAGCGATTCATATGCTTTGGCCGGGAATCGAACCCTGGCCGCCCGCGTGGAAGGCGAGCATTCTACCACTGAACCACCGATGCTACATTAAAATTCTATGCCAAGCAGGTATTCGCAGAGCTGGTGATGTACTTGAATTTGTTCGGATACATTTTTACTATTATTTCCATGATTTTTTTTGCGCGATTGTTTTTTTTTTGTTTATTTACAGCATCGGTTGTCAGGACGGTAGGTTGTGTTTACTGGTTTCTAAGTTTAACACGTCGGTAAGTGATTTACTTACCGTTCAGACGCCAAAAAGTAATAAATGGCATAAAATCAATTTCACCAAAATGCAAAGTATATTCTAAACTGATCGAGAAGTATAAATGTCACTTTTGACCTTACGTTCATTTTAAACAAATTTAAATTATTTTATTCGGAATTTATTTCAATACGATCGCGCAAAAAATGGTGTAAGCATCTCGAACGTTGAGGGTAATTACAACGTTTGCATGTATATTCCTCTCGTGAAATTGGACAAAATGATATGAGGATTAAGGGGTCTAGCACATTTACTTTTCGAAATACAGGGTGTTGAAATTTTGAAAACTTGAATGTTTTAATTCGATAACTTGAAAATGGATGGATAAATTGATTTGACATTTGGCAGGTTGTTTTTAAATGTAGAAGGGCATATTTTGATAGAAATGGTAGTTTGTGCAACTAGTGTGGATATGATGGCCATATCGCACAAGGACGAAGTTTGAGCCCGACGCCGTAGGCGGAGTGCTCAATCGTTCAAGTGCGATATGGACAATCCACACGAGTCGAACAGCATATTTTTTCTACGATCCACTCAAGAAAAAATCTAGAAAATAAAAATTTCTATAAACTGTAATATAACTTCAAATTAAATATTTAACATTTCAATTTTATGTTTCCACTAACTTTTTTGTGGTAAACGTACAGTTCTTGAATGTCCAATTTGTATAATGCTACGGCTTCCCTTTTTAAATATACGATGCTGTTATTAGTAGATGTTGCCAGTCGGACTCCCTCATGAAGGGTACCGTACCATTATCTATAATAATAAATATTCTGCTAAATATTTCAAACTTCTATCTGTTGTTATTAATATCAAGCAGAATAATTATTTAAACATGAAATAAACAATTAAAAAAAAACTTCTTCACGGGGAATCGAACCCGGGTCTACCGCGTGAGAGTCTGGTTTGCTTACTACTTGACCACTGAGTTATCTATAACGTCAGATGTATTACATAATTTTATAAAATCTTAGGTCCCCTTAAATACCCATTTTATTCTGTTTTAAGTATTTGTTGTTAGTTTGTACGGATTATTTCATATAATATTTTGGCATTTTCACAACTCGTGGGCAAAAGTATAACTTCACGCACTTGTATCATAAATAACTATTGTGCCAATCAACTTAATGATGAGATTTTTATTTTTATTTTAATTAATACTACTGTATATTTTTGTTAAAAAATGAAGTTTATTCCAGAGTAAAATAAATTCTTATATTAATGTGTGTATTTATTTATTGATCCAAAAAATGTTTGCTTAAAAGGAACTAAAGTTCCTACCGTGTGTCCCGCGACACGTTCTACCCTTTTTTTTGTTTTTCAGTTTAGTGACTTCAAAACTCAGAGTAAAATATTATGAATGTGGCCACCATTATTGCTTACCACTTGAAGTCATCTGCGTCATAAATTGATAGCACCATTTATTGCACCCTGTTCAAAATTGTTCCAAACAAACTGCATTCTTTCTTTTTGCTGCTCGATTGTTTCAAATTGTTGTCCGTCATACAAATTTTGTTAGAAAATTCTACGAATTGAATAATCAACCGGATTTAATTCTGGGCTGTTAGGTGGCCACATTCATAATATTTTACTCTGAGTTTTAAAGTTACCCAACCTTTTTTGATAAATGTGTTATTTGTTAAAATGCTTTTTATTGAAAAAAATGGTATTTCGCGAATCCGGTAATTTTGGAAAATAGAACGAAATTTGCCAACAATACAACTCCTACTCACATTTAATAACGTTCACGCTAAAACTGTTCACTTCACAAAAGAAATGTCAGATTTTACTCGTCAACACCATTGCTACCAATTCTCTGAATGAAAATAGTAACCTTTTGTATATTCCCCTCGATTTAGCATCGACGGATTCTATAAAGAGAAGTTGAAACAATATCTTAGTGACAAGAAAAAAACATTTTAGAACAATCAAAGCGAGCAATCATTGCGAGAGATATTTAATAAATCTACGGACTCGTTTCTTTTCAATACAGCTGTCAGGTACCTGCCGTTGCAGTGTTATAAATCAATTGAAATTGAGACTTGATGCAAACAAATCCTTAACTACCTACACAAATTGTTTATTGTTCAACTTTCCATAAATGCACCACTTCACCCTACCAACTAGATCACAAAAAGCGTGTTTGTTTTCTCAGCATGGGGAATTTCGTTTTCTCAGCATGAGGAAATGGTGTACGGGGATGGGTGCTGAAATGCTAAGCCAGGAAAAAACAAAATACTGAAATTTCACCAATATAGTTGAGGTGAGAAGGAATGAGACACTCAAGAGCTTGCCAATAGCAAGTCAGGCGGTTGCATAGCAAACGACCGATCTTTACCAATTGTGTTCGCTCAGCGTACAATTGAAGAGAGAAGGTGAAACACACTCACGATCTTGCCAATATCAAGTGATGCGGTTGTATAGCATTTATTGATGATAATCAAAAGTCAATCTTCAAATAATTACTACTACATACTCAGCACTTCAGTTTTTTTAAAGTTGAACGTGGCAATATCGAATGTTTCTGACCCCATTCCCTTCATCGCTTTGCCAAACTATATAGGTCTATGTAGAAAGTTATGATTGGCTGGTATCTCAATTGCCGCAAAAGAACCAACCAGAAAAGGAATTTCTTGCAAAAACATAACAATCTGCACTGATAGTAGACAAGCCCTATTAGCCTTGAACAGACAACGTGTTATATCGGGGCTAATACTAGAATGCCACCAAGATTTAGCTAACGCCTCGGCAGATAACAATATTATCCTGAGGTGGGTCGAAGGGCACGACAGAAGTAAAGGTGATTGCCGATCCTTTAGCCAGGGAAGCGGCTGGACTGAAAATTTCAGGACCCAGTGACACCTACGGCCTAACGACTTCGACAATTGTAAAACTAGCCAAACGTTACACCCATGCTTAATCCCTTTTAAGAGATGGGATAGAATCGAAAGATGCAGTCTTACTAGGATCACCCTGGGCGACCCTGGGAAGCTGGCGCCGAAGAAATATTTGACGATGACCAGGAAAACCCTACGTTTAACAGTAGGATTTCTGACTGGCCACTGTCAACTAAGGAAACACCTCCATACTATGGGGCTAGTGGACACACCTCTATGCAGGATGTGTGAACAGGAAGATGAAACTGTCAGGCATGTCTCATGCGAGTGTCCGGAGTATGTGTTCGATGAGTCTTGGCCTACACCTGCCGATACAAAGGAGATATCTCCCAATGACCTGTCCACCTTCCTGAGAAGGACAGGATGGACGATGACCTAGGAGGACAACTCCTTGGGAGGATGTACAATGGGTCACATAAGTACATGTGGACTCAGTGTTGTGAGCCTACAGCCACCCTCCCAACTCTACAGAGAGATACAGAATTTGTGATTGAACACAGATCGCATAATAATAATTATAATAAGCACTTTAAAAAATGTTATTGTCAATAAATGGTAATTTTGGATAAAAATACACATTCCACTATTTATGAATAACGAGATAAACCCTATCTTGGCGACACTCGACATTTTTTCATCGCATTTTCCGGATTTCCCAAGATAATTCGTAAATTCATTCCATCGTTTCCCTTTTATATCTCATAACCTTGTCCTTATCTTTGATTCACCGTATGTAAGACGCAAAACCTCAGATAGGGAGTTTTATTGCTCAAAACACTGCGGAAATTTCTCTCTTCCAACAACACACAATACATCCGCAATATCATAAAAGCCTAAGAGTAAAAATAACTCGCATTGAACATAAACTTTGAAGACACTTTTCTTTAATGTATTCAGTTTTCAAGTTAGTTAACATGAAAACAAAATTTTATGTTTAGATTATAGTTATTAACCTCAAATAATTGAACTTTGACAAACTCTGAAAGGGTTTAATGAAATCGTATGTGGGATTAAATGCAGCAAATAGGGTCGGAAATAAATGCCACAATTAATAACGTGCCCTAGTATTTCATTGATATTCGATATGGTATGTAGATTTCAAGTGTATTCCATTCGACTGATATTTGAAGTGCCTCCATTTGGATAAAAGCATATACCGGCCGGGATGAAAACAAAAAAATGTCAATACCTTTGTGGATTATCTGGACTGATTAAATTACTGATTTATCATGATTGGTCAACTATATATTCTGTTATACCTGGCTACCTTTGATAAATAGAAATAGTCATGTTGAAATGCACAATTTATTATTAAATGGAAGCTAAATGAAGGCAAATGCTGTCAGATATATTTTCTAAGCTTGTTCATCTCACTAAACAAATGTTCTCCTTGCTCAAGTGAACTGTTAGTTCCTGACGTTCTCAGAAAAATGGTTCAAGACTGGCAACATGCCACTATAAGAACAACCATTCACAGTTTTTTGCATTGGCATCATAGTCCAGTAAATGAAGAAGGAAAAAAAGGCTAAGTTAACATTAATGACGCCCTGTTCTCATCTTCCGGTTGGAAGTTGTATTTGATACATCATTAAACATGAGACAAAGTTCTGCATGAAAACGCGTGCGAGGGCGGAGAAAATGGCCCCAAAAGACCAGGAAAATAGGTTTTCAGCCAATATCTCCTGAAATATGGCAGTTAGAGATTTTCGGTTCCGATAAAAATTGAAGTTTAGGTCATTTTCTACAAAAATGGTCCCCGTGATTTTTTTCGCAACATTCATATTTTCTGCAAAAAAATCGGGTTGAAATACCGGAAATTTTGAGACTTGTGAAATATGCAAGTTTTGTACAAAATTTGAGCTGGGGGGTGTTGGAAATCCATTATTTTCAATGTTTTGGATTGTGGAAACCAATTATAGATGGCGCCACCACATTTTACAGATTGGGAAAATCCTCGGTGCCATAAATGAGAAACCCTGTAACCTAACACTTTTGATGGATATTTATGTTTCCGAGGGTCTTGTTTTCCTCTCAAGATATTTATTAGGAAAACGGGCTATAAGATTCATTCTAGCGAGATGGACCTCACAAGTGGACCTGAATCTAGCAACAATCAGCTTTGCACATGTGGCAAAAAACTGAAGTTCATTAGGCTTTTGGTAAGGAAAACTTAAAATGCCTCAAGAGTGAAGAATATTCACCTATAATACTCAGCAACAATTTCTTGCAGATTCTCCGCAAATTTTTGCAAACTTTTTTGCAACCAGACTGATTGAGGTTTTTGGAATAACGAGTTATAAACGTTCTCCATGTTTTATTTATTATAGACTAAAATATTACATAGAAAATTTCTAGCAAAAGTACAAGAGATTCGCGGGTTAATTGTCCGTGAATTGATGAAAAAAGTATATAAAAATGCATTGCAATTATGACATAAATCTGTTCGTCACCAGTCATCATCTGATTCTTGGTCAAGAACTTCTGGGTCTAGAGCTCCCTCTAGCTCTACCCCGTCAACAACTTCTTCTGAGTCTACAGTTTCCTCTAATTCTACTTCATGGGATAACATATTATCGCAGTCTTCATAATTCGAACACTGGCGTGACTCACACGAACCACAAATAGATGAGCAGACGACACGAGCACCACGTAGATCACACGCGCGGCTAACGACGGAGGAACGAAAGTAATAAATCATAGCGTATACATTTAGATATAATGGTTTTTCCCCGGGGTATCAAAGGTATGACTTATATACATCGATGGAAAGGTTTTTTCCTTGAGCCCGCGTTTTCTAATTTTATTGAAAAATGGACGACTTCGTCAAAAAAAGTAATTGCACAATCGAAAGGTAGACATTCTTAGCTTTCAAATGATGTATCATAGAGACCAATCGGATGATGTATAAATTTTTAATTGATGGTTGTTCACAAAATTTCCCCGCGATCCAAAAACAGCAAAAATTTGGGATTCAATAAACAACGATTAAATGAAAATTAAAAAAAACTAGGGTATACAAATTTCAGAGATGACAAAGGACCTTATGAGGACCCATAATCAAGAAAATTTTGAGTAAATTAGTGCAATACAAAAAAAATAGGAACAAATTCCTGGCGAGGTCAAAATTGCCCGGGAGCAGAAAGTTTGACCCATGGTTCCGATATGGCCAAAAGAGTCAAGCGTGACTTAATTCACAGGGTATGATAGCAGCAGAATTCCTCTTTCACATGAATTTTGAATCATGAGAAAATATGCATTTTTCACAAAGTTATTGAATAATTTGTCCCCCCGCT
>CAJUYH010011669.1:0-10817 GCA_910591685.1 Galerucella tenella | reverse complement strand
ATAAACGAAGATCCCGTGGTAAAACCGAAACCTTACGTTAAAAAACCAATAATAAGACTTGTATATTGCCGCCCTTTCAAAAACGAAATATCAGTAAGTATTTTTTGTAATAGTAATATGTCAAAAAAGAACATAATATGAGTTATTGGTTTCCCTTACTAAATGTTGATTTCATAAACATTAGGTTTGTTCGTAGAAGGAATTTCCAATCAATTGGAAATTTGTCAAACTCTGTCATTCCGTTTGGGATTCGTTGTAAATCGATTTGCAATTTTTGTCGTACGAACGGGCGGAAAATTTTGACAATTTGACAGTGATATCTTTGATAAAAATGAGTTAAAAGTTCATCATCACTTGAAGAAGAGCTGAAAGAAATAAAGAATAAGTAAATAATTTTGTAATGTGTGTGTGTCATTCTTTGGCGATCCTATTAAGAAGCCAGCGATTTTTTTTCAAATGTCCGGTATTACAACATACAATTTTCCTACGACCATATAGGAAATTAACATATATCGCACTCTCTACTCTGGTAGAAAGTTTCTCATATCATAGTGACGCGAACCGTGCGCTATGATATCACCCTAGTAGCAGCAGAGACTGTTTGCTCTCGAGGAATCTGAAGAGAAATCGATCTTCGCCTGCCCTTGTGGACTATCCACTGTCCAGACTTTCTTGAATAAAAACCAGTTTCTCAAATCTAATTTACTGTGTGGAACCTTTGTGGAATCTACTCATATTACTTTTTAAATTAAACTAACTGTTTCCAAAGAAACAATTTCAATGAGAAGTTATATATGAAAATTCTAAATTATTTTGATTATTTTTTAAACGATCCTATCAGCCAATCTTAATGAGAAAAAAATCAACAAATAGCATCAAAATTACACTGAAAATTTTTTGACAGTTCCAAGAACCAATCAAATTTCCTCATTTTTTTCATATGAACAATTTCACCCAATCATGTCAACATTACACTGATAACAGACCATGGGCTATTTTCACGTTGCTATGGATACATATTGATTTATTTCGATTTTGAAGTTTCAAATATTTAGTATTTCGAAATGTCACGATTTGGTTGTAAGCAAAAAATTTTCTATCCAAATAACCCTCGGACATTGAATGCTCAAAAATTTTATGACAACTTTCTCAAGCTTGTTGCTTGTAGCCAAGCAACAAGCTTATTTTTTTGAACAATTATCGATGTACTTGGTCTATTACTACTGATTATTTTTTTCACTTGTCAAAATCTGACATTTTGGTGTTTTTTATCCAATAGCAACACATTATTCTAGCCAATCATTCGGTACTATACTGATAATTCTGCTTCCTCATCGATAATACCTTGTTTACATTGAATCGTCAAAATTTTACTTTGAATTTGTCATTATTGACAACTAAAAGTGCTTCCCAAATACAACTCGCTCTTCGAATTTTATCACATAATTTTTTATTTTCATCACTCAAACTTGTTTATTTGAGGCAAAAACATTCAATCAAACCGAATTTAGATAAATTGCCTCGTCCTGACGGACTCGTGATTTTATCAATCGGTTTGTTTTCATATTTTTGGCAAATAAACAAGTTTTCGTGGAAAAGAAAAAATTATCGATACAATTTGAAGCACTCGTGGTATTACCTTTGATAATTAGCTAGTAGCAAATGACATCGATAATTTTTTCACGCTGTTTGATTGGATCTTCGTTTGAATGAATGCGTGAGCCATTGGGTACCGGACATTTGTCAGTGTCATTTTTATTTGACTTTAAAAATTTGCTATCAGTTAACCTGTTTAATAAAGATACTTTGTTTGCTTAACATTCTGCCAAATAGTTTAAGAAATAATCCCGCCGTATTACATTCTCGGTAATAATTTTTTTCGAATAATTTTAACTAGATTAGCACTCGTCTTTCTTGCTATTTGGAAATCCCACTTGTGGACTTTGTCCACTCGTGAGATTTCCATAGCAACAAAGATTCGTGCATCTAGTTGAAATTATCAAAAAATTACCACCACTTGTGTAATTACTGTTGATAATTATTTCGATATTTAAAATATCAACAAGTTATATTTGATGTGATGCATTTTTCATGTTTAATATTATGGCCAGTACCAAATAGCTTACCTTGTGATTGACTTAATATATTATATGAATAGAAAAAAAATAAAATATGATATTAGCAATATTAAACTTCAGGTATTATTAGCCTAGATATATTTTTCCCAATTAAGATCAGTTTAACTGTGCAATGATGTAGGAAATCAAGGAAAACTATCTGCACTATTTGCAATTGTTACTTGAAGACAATTTAATAATAGAGAGCTTCCTAGATTTATCTGTTCATTGACGACTTCATATTATGGGTTTCTTTGGATCGCCTAGGAATCCGTACGCAAACGTAGAATTTACAATTAATACTTTAAAATTATCGTTTAAACAAGTAGCTGTATCGTATGAACCAAACAGTTCATCATCATCATCAGGTCTTTAAATCTACTAGATTGTGACTAACGCTAATGCGCTTTTAAATCCATTTATTAGGGTGGATTACTCCCTTTTCACTCCTTATTGCTACAATTTCTTGTGTGTCCTGGGTTCAGAAGTTATTTTCTTCCATTCTGCTTTATTTCTGCATTTTTCTCCACTCTTTGATTCCCATCCTTTTTGTATCATCTTCTATCTGATTCCTCCAACTTTCTCTGGGTCTTCCCCTTCTTCTCGGCCATAGATGACTCCATTGTGTTATTCTCCTTATCATTTCTCCAGGCTTTCGTCTCATAATATGTCCTGCCCATTTTAGGCGTTGTGCTTGTATATATTTCACGATTGTCTCATTGCTTAACTCGCTTTCTATTTCTTTGTTAGTTTTGAGTCTCCTTACCCCAGTTCTTGTTATGTTCGGCCCTAGTATCGTTCTAAGAATCTTTCTTTCTAAGATTTTCAAGTCTTCTGCTTCTTTTTTGTTTATTACCGTTGTTTCTAAGACATACGCGATCACTGGTCTTATTAGTGTTTTGTATTTTTTTATTTTGGTGTTTTTATTTATGGCTTTACTTTTCAGAAGTTTTCTATTTCTGCAGTAAGCTTGGTTTCCATTCACTATTCTTTCTTGCACCCGCTCTTTTCCTGTTTGTCCCATCGTCACTCCTAAGTACATAGTTGAATGTTACATTTTCAAATGAATGCCATTGCGTTTTTAAGTTCCCTTTTGCTACCAACTATCATATATTTTGTTTTGTCCGCGTTGATTTCCATTCCAAGTTGTTTTGCCTCTTGTCCTATCTTTTCAATTGCTTTTATAAGTTCTTGTCTTGAATTTGCTACTATGGTTAAAACAGTTATCAGGATATGAAAAATTTTCTTATTGAATGTTTCATTTCGGTGGCATTACATTTTTGTTTACAATGTATGATACAAAAAAGTTGGGAGGTCAAAAATGTGTTTACCCCATTCAAAAACCTTCGAAAAGCGGGAAAAAATTACTGCTTCTACCGAGGTTTTATTACATTTCGTGGAAAAATATTCAGCGGCTTGAGAGCAACGTTGTAAGTTCGTTCAATCGACCGATTTTTACCCCGGATTAAGTGGTATAATTTATGACCAACGATTTTCTATAGTAATTAAAAATCTTTTTCAATTTTCAGCAACCCTACAAGATTAAAATAAACCTTTCGACTTTATTAGCAATGGATTTTCACGCCCACACGTGCTTGTCGGAAATAATGGGACTCGTAGCCGGTTATTGGTCGCTGGAGCAACAAACCATGTTTATATGTCATTACGAACCGTGCCTAAATATTGGTTCGTCGGCCACTCACTGTGATATGTGCCCGATTTCGCAGGCCAAAGCTGCAGATCTTATACATGAAAAGAGCTTAGACATCCTAGGGTAAGTACAGGCAAAATCTGCAATTCATTTGTGCAGCAATAACATAGTTGTTTAACACGATAAAGGTTTATTTGGACTTCAAAAAACTGCGCTGTCTGGAATTTTCGCAGTACAAAAATTTTTAGGTGATTAATACAAATATCACAATTGCGCAACAACGACAGACTCGTTCCAATATTCTCAAAATACATGGTGGTTGGTAACATTAAAAGATATAGCCATATTGATAATCCCTGACATACAGGGTGGTCCTTAAGTAATTGTACATAGAAACAGTACAATTTTCACTTCAAAATATTGCGATTTAAATCAACTAGCCTCAATAAAATGTTGATATTAAGAGAGATACAGGGTGCTAAACATGAAATTTCTATTTCCGTTTCTTACAATAACTTTAAGGACTTTTTACGTATATGCACAAAAATTTGAGGTTGGAGGTTTTTGGATATGAGAAATCATCATTTTGTACCAATTTCGATGCATTTTGTAGAGGGCACCACATAGGCCACATATGCGGCATAAATGTACGCAAAACTTTTTACATTTAGATTTCCATTAGCGCTACTTTTGTAAAAAATAATTAAAGCCACATTATTACAACAAAAAGGGTATGTATATCTGTTGGTATCCCCAAATCTTAACGGTTTTAGAGATAATGACATTTAAGTGATTAACTACATTTAATGAAATTACGTTCGAAATATGTAGTTGTGTGTGCGATAATTATTATTTTTGAATATTAAAAGTACCATACATCCTCAAATCTTGACGGTTTTAGAGATATTCAAATTTTAGTGTTATTATTTGATGAAATTACGTTTGAAAAATGTAGTGTGTGTGTAGTGTTTTTAGTATTAAGATGAACAGTATTAGGGTATAGTGAAAGTTGACATGAAAAATATGTATGGTACTTTTAATATTTTTATTATTTAATATTCAATAAAACCTCATTGTATCATGCAAGTACATATACCTCGACTGAAAATATACGTGAACACGGAACTGAGAATGAATAATAACATTCTCACCTTTACAGATAATAATAACCAAAATAATACAGTACCGATTACTTTCACGCGCTTTCTTCGAATGAATGACATTAACTAACAAACAGACGCACGTGTACGATTGCACATATAATCATTTTTGCCATCTAGTGGATAATCATGAAGTCCAAGCTCTTGTTCACGGAGCTGAGGTTACAACACGGGGACAAATCAATGTTAGTCCAAAATGAATATTGTTGTTGAAAAATCAAAGTCATTGTTCCTGACGCTGCGAATTTGAGAGTTTTTTATAAGAATAATCAGTTTATAAATACTTTTTTCAATTTTTCAAATGTGTAGTTCATATTCTACCTTGCCATACTGGATGGCACGGAGCTGAGATCTCATCTTATGTTTCAATATTTTGTTAAGTTATATCAAAAAAATTGAATTAGAGTTTAGAAAGGGATTGAGAACAAATGTAATCAACTTATACATACTGAATTATTCTATCATTAAAACGTATATTTCGAAAAATTAACTGTGACATGAATACTGACGTTGCTGGTAGAATCACCCAAATGTATTGAAATAAAATGTTTATTTAACTCAGGAAATAATCTTACCAAATATCCCTCGTGCATCTAATTGGAACACTCGTTTTAAGAATCTGTTTTAAAAAATTACTAAGAAACTCGTTTTCCCGGAAAAATTAAATGCACTAGGGATATTACCCCCGAAAATATCTCATCTATATAAAACTTGTTCAAATTTCTCACATGTGTAAAACTTCTTGCACATATATCTCATATCTTAAAAACAAACATTGTTTCAATTTTATATACAAGTGAGATATGTACCGATACACATTCATAAAGTTATTTGTTTAGAAAAGCGTTACAGATGCATATCAAATTTTATTTATATTTCTAGATGGTTTCATTCGCATCCAACGTTCGCGCCCGAACCTTCCCATCAAGATTTGGAAACTCAACAATCCGTTCAACGATGGATCGGTAGAAATAAACCTTGTATAGGAATGATAATGTCCCCATTCAGTTTAAATGGTGCCCTTATTGCCTCACCGTATAGATGTATGATAGTTCGTCAAAGAGTCGATACCGACGTCGAAGATCAGCAGCTGGTTCCCTATAAATTCAAAGTAGACGTTGAGGGTAATTCTTTTGACGTCGAGGAGTTTTTGGGGAACATGATGAAGGTTGCTAGATTTCATGCCGGTGCTGAGAACAAACAAAGAGTTGATTTCCTGAAACCATATTTTCATAGTCCGAATGTCACGTTTATGGAAAAGGTGAGTTTAAACGAGCTGCGCAATTTTCTATAGAACGTATCGTTAATTTTGGTGTGCTGTCATAGTTTCAGACCAGATTTATGGAATTTTTGCGATACTTTCGTTAATGTTATATATCCATCGCACTCATTCATTACCCCGTAATTTTTGGAAATCAATTGATTTTTTAACTTTTGCATCATAATTTTTTTTCGAGGATTTGTGAATTTTCATATATAATACCACGAGAGTGGTTCATTGTCATGAAAGTTTGTTGCTTGGCAATTTTGCGAATGACATTTTTAACAAAACCACGAGCCGTTAGACGAGTGGTTTTGGATTAAATGTCATGAGCAAAATTACCTAAAAGCAACAAACTTGAATACAAGAGAAAAATTTTACCTTACAAAATTTTTAATTGAGTGGTATTCGACATGACTATTTCACAAGAGAAAAACTAAAAAATCATATGCTTAAACGTTTTATTTATTGCAAAATTCAATTATACAAAGCCAAAAAAATAATAACATTGTGAAAAAAAATTACTTATTTATGTAAAAAGTTGTAGCATTATTTTGGGGATTGTTTTGCATCATAACCAGTGATGAATTTAAGTTAGAAACTGAGGATTCCGTTTCTTTATTTTTATTTTCTCGAACGTTCTCTATAAGTTGTAAATAGTTATTTATGTAACAAGTGTGTAAAGTAGCCTTTTTTTTGACGAATGTGAATATTGTCGCATGAGCCGCAGGCGAATGCGACAATCACATGAGTCGAAAAAAAGGTCTTTACACACGAATTGCATACAATATTTTTTCTACTAGCGAATATTTAATTAAAATACAAAAGTTTAATAGTAACTAGTGCGTAAAGAAACATACTTTACGCACTAGTGCGTAAAGTTAAATTAAGTTAAATTTTTCTTTAGAAGAATCTTTAACGCTATTATTAATCTCTAATAAGATATTATATTATAAATGATTTGGAAATTATAATCAAAATATGAACAAATTAACAAAACAATAAACGAATCCAATTATTAATAATATGAATATTAAAAGTGCAATTTGTGCAGTTATTAAATTTTAATCCTTTAGCCTGCTCTAAGGAGTTGTAAAATAACATCATAGTTTTCTAAAAATATTCAATTCTTAAATATAAAATACAATTGCTTACCCTAGGTATAGTCGGAAGATCTCAATTTAAATTTTAAATGTCGGATTCAATTCACAAAGAAATGTCAGTCACTCACCGCCAACTTATGCCTATATACCGTATTATTTCCAGTACTCAATAATTATTTAACAATAATTATTAGGTTACTTTTCAGAATTCTATAGGTTTCTATCTCCAATTTATGAAAAAAACTTAGATTTAATATACGTTTATTATACCTATTTTTTTATAAGACTTAATATCTATAACTACATACATATTGGAATTTTTTCTTTACGCACTAGTGCGTAAAATAAAGTTTTACGCACTCGAAAATGTGTCTAAAGTACGTACTTTACACACGGTAGTAGAAAATGGTGTTTTTCATTTAACTGTAAATATGGTTTCAAAGAATGGGCAGAAGAATGTCCTGTAGGCCTAATTACTTCTTGTTCACCAACTCCTTTTGCTAATGCAGATATTGCAGAAGCTCTATGTGAATGATTGGTTATTTTTATTTTTTTTGTGTCTATACCAATTGATTCTGCCGATATTTTCGTCCACATTGAAATTGTATTAATTCCCAATGGTGAATTTTTGTACCATATTCCTTTCTCCCAATTTGGATGTACTGTTAAAAATAATCTTGTTGTTGTAAGATAAGGATTGGATTCTCTTTTTTTCAAAAATTTTTAAAAATAAACGAACGGGACACAAATTGTTGTTAGCATTATTTCTTACCAGCCACTTACTGCCAGATAAAGCTTTTGATCCTCCTTGTGTCGTTTTGGAAAAGATTGGATTATATTCTACCCTGCCAGTAAAACTACCTTTATTATCATATTCTTTTTTAAAGTAATTAATATCACAATTAGCAGCTTCATTTCCACGCCATGCTAATTCGAACGAAAATAAATGAAAAAACTTTGTTTGTAACCCATCAGGATTATCTTCAGAATAGCTTTCTACCATTTCCATTAATTCCTCTTTGGTAAACGCGTTAGAACTTCTTTTTCTGGTTTCAGGTTAGGCCTGAAGCTTTTTACGCTTTGTATCCCTGACCAATATAGCAAATTTATAGGTAATATCTTTAAATGGATCAATTTTGATGTTAAATTCTAGAAAATATTTTTCCTGAACCATTTGAGCAGTCGTATTCCAAAGTGTTTTCACACTAGCTTCAGTATAATCAGTTCCATCTCTCTTTTTCATGTTAAAACCATAATCTTCAAGAATTTTTGCTATAACTTGTTCAGAAGTATCCTTTTCTAACCTATAATTACGTGCGTCCAGAAACATTCTAAACTTTTTTGTTTTCATTCTATTTCGCGGTATACTTTGCTTAATACTCTCTATTTCATTTATTGAATTATTTCCAAATCTTGTATTATTCATGTTAATAATAGGTACTTATTTAAATTTTTGAAACAGTTTTAATAATAATTTTTAGACAGTTAAATAAATAAATAAACAACTTAGTTTCCTTAGAAACCACTAACAAAGATTTTATATTGAATTTTATCACAGAGTGATATAATTTTATACACATAGATTTGATATATCAAACGTCAAAAAATTGCCGCGACATGACAAAAAATTGCCTGTTCAAAACTTTCAAATTTTGTCAGTTATCAATTTACTCTAGTGAAATAGTCAAGTAAAATCTTTTTAATGTCATAATAATTATCAATTATTAATCCAATGTTGAAATGTTTTACATTTTTTAAAATATTTTAATTTCACCGTTAAACCATCTCTTTATTTTTATATTTTACCCTTCAAGTTTTCTTCGACAATATAAACGTTTATTTGCCAGTTAGGACACCTTTTAATATTTAAAATTACCGTTACAAATTTTTAGCGCATTGCGCAATCATTTATAAACATTTTTGGCGTGAGGTTAAAATTCTCAGACAATTATTTAATTTAGACTGCCTTGTAGGTTTTTCACGCAGTTTGCAATTTATTATCAAATTATTCCACGACTGACTGAGTAAATCTGCGACAGCTGTTATAAAATTGTTTACTTTGCAATTAGAACACCCCTTTATATTTTTAATTGGCGCTGCAAGTTCTCAGGACCTTTTTTATATACTTATTTTTCATATATTTTTACACTTTGCGCAATTTATCAATTTACTATCAAACCATTCCACAATTTTGGCGTATTTTAGAACTGTGTACTTTAAGTTACTGAACAAGTGTATTGTAAAATCAATTTTGCAGTTGGAGATTCCTTTATATTTTAAATTTGCGCTGCAAGTTTTTTGTACATTGCGCAATTTTTTATAAAATATAACTCTTTTGTAAGACTTTATACACAGTGCGCAATTTATTATCACTTTTTTTCAACTTACTTTACTAGTAACTGCGCCAGCTTTTATAAAATCGTTTATTTTCTCTTTATAAGAACTTATAAACTCTTTTTGTACTCAAATGGTACAAATTGACGAAACTGGAATAAACTGATACACTTAACAAATAAACGAGTTCACTCTAAGGTCAGTGTGGCCAGCAAAAAGTGGTTTTTTCTGACAAGAATGACAGTTAAGGTCTACTTTTCAAAACATAAGATTTTTGCATGTTTTTTATCATTGCGAACATCTATATTGCTTTATTAAAATTATGAATACACCCTCGAAGCGTATATCTTGAAATTTAAAATGACTTTTTAGCTGAATACTCAACATATCGGTGTCTAAAAACTCTAGGAACTTCTGACAAGACACCATTTCATTTCTGTTATTCAGTCACTAATTATGTCAAATGTCAGTTATATTTATTTTTGTTGATATTCGTTTAATTCTGTATGCCTATTTTCAATTAAATTTTTGTAGCATTTCTAGTTAGGTGTATCTCTATTCTTCTAATTACTTTTTCCACTGACATCTGACATAACTAGTGACAGATAACAGAAATGAAATGGTGACATGCCAAGAGTTCCTGCTGCTTTAAATAAAAGCATCGGAACAAAGATTTGTAATAGAGGAGTTCAGTCTAAGGTCAGTGTGGCCAACAAAAAGTGGTTTTTCTGACAAGAATGACAGTTAAGGTCTACCCTTCAAAACATAAGATTTTTGCATGTTTTTTTATCATTGCGAACATCTATATTGATTTATTATAATAATGAATACACCCTCGAAGCGTATATCTTGAAATTTAAAATGACTTTTTAGCTCAATACTCAACATGTCGGTTGCCAATAATTCTAGGAACTTTTGGCAATTCACCATTTCATTTCATTTCTGTTATGTCAAATGTCAGTTATACTTATTTTTGTTGATATTCGTTTAATTGTGTATGTCCATTTTCGATTAGATTTTTGTAGCATTTCTAGTTAGTTGTATCTCTATTCTAATTACTTTTTCCACTGACATCTGACATAACTAGTGACAGATAACAGAAATAAAAATGGTGACATGCCAAGAGTTCCTAGAATTATTGGCCACCGACATGTTGAGTATTGAGCTAAAAAGTCATTTTAAATTTCAAGA
>CAJUYH010011668.1:0-10817 GCA_910591685.1 Galerucella tenella | reverse complement strand
GTATGATAAAGCTGAACGATAAGAGCATCATAAGACTAAATTTATAAATTATAAATTTGTTTGCTCTTAAAATAGTTTAAGAAAAATCTTCCATAATATTATTCGGTTTTATGGTACTCCCTTCTCCAGTTTATTTCCAAAGATGTCCTGAACATAAACATATTATTAGAAGAATGTATTCGATAACATAAATGGCAGATAAACTATTTCCAAAGGCTCATTGGTTCCGTAAATTTTCAAACGAACACTACATTTCTGTTAAAACTTACTATGATGGGATATATATTTTGACGCGCCCGGTGAAATATTGATTTTCAAGAAATAAAAATAAAAAAGTTTCCGCAGTAACATTTTTTTACTACTATTTTTGCAAGTATTCTTATTTATTTACTTATGTTATATTATATTATATGTATGTTTACAACTAATTTACGTTACAAGGCTATTTTTGTTGCTTTCTTCAACCGAAATTTATAAAAAGTTGAAATATTTTTTAATGAAGAAGAATTATTGGTAGTGGCTAGTAAATCATCAGAAATCTGACGGAGCTATAAATATGGTTGTTAAAACTAAGAGAATATAGGTAATAATAAATATCTATTTTAAACTATTTTATAATACTTCAGCTCTTACCACATTCAAATAAATGATATACAGTGTGTTCACAGATGGGGCTGACGGGAGAAGTATTTTACTTTTGATTTAACGACAAAAAGTGATTATTCATAAAAAAAGTTATTTTATGCACTCATGTCTCTTTTCTATGCACCGTTATATCATCATGACAAATAGATCGACGTTATTTTTATGAGACATCTTTTGGTTTTTGCATAAAATTGGAAAAAATATTGTATGTAACATCAGAAGTGTCTTTACTGCACTCATTGAATCGACGTCAATTTTTCCATTTGTGAAAAAAGCACCACTCCATGCACTTGCTGCATACAATATTTTTTTAATTCTATGCTAAATTTCATGCAAAACTAAAAATAGTCTCATTTTAGGTTGCTCTAAATGGACTAAAAATGGCGTCGATTTGTTTGTCCATTCCATTCGTGAAAAAAGCACCACCTTAGCACTTGTTGTATAAATATCCATTCTTTTAATCGGAAGTGTTTGTTATTAGGATAATACACATCCCGACACCCCTAAAAGCCGCCCTCCTACCAAAAATTGTCTCGTAGTACAATTCGACTGAAGTTTCAACGGTAGGTAATACAAATATTTTTAAAAGGCATGGGACCGAGGACTATTATCTTAATATAAAAATAAGCAGAAAACTTTATGAAGATTAACTTTTGTCATAAAATCGTACAGGAAATGAATAGTCTTCTGCTTGCATAGAATAATATTCACAATAGTTATTATCTTTGAGTAATATGTATAACTCTTATAAATGATTTCAATTATTTCAAATTTGTGATTTTATAACGGTAAATTAAAATAAATCCAAAATTATAATCTGAAATACATTAGTTGGGAGCAATAGCCACTACCACAAAAAATGTCGACTCCCAACCTTCTAGCGGCAGAACGAGTAAAAACCATTTGGCATAAATATAAACCTTCTTAAAACTATTTACTATAAAAATGCTTTCATTTTATGCTACTTGAAGGTAATTTTGACTTAGAAAAGTACGTATTAAGTCAAGAGAACAAAAAATATTTCTTAAGACTATTTAGTCCTACTGACATAACCTAAAATTTTCTCTTGACGTTTTGTTTATCTTCGACGAAATTTGTTGTTTACTATAATTGAAATGCCATTTAAAATAGTCCAAACCATCGAGGACAATCAAATTTGTTTGTCTGTAGTTCCTAGCAATTGGGAAGAAAACGGATTGTTATACTGGCCAAATAAAAATAATAGGTTCAAAATCGATATTCCAATTATCAGTAGGCGGATCACAAATTGTGTTTACAAACGTATTCACGACTTGTTTGGATTTAAAACTGTTTTTTAGTTTTTTATTTTCTTCCCACTTACGGTGAAAGTTACCACTTTTTTTAATTTTAATCCATTTTTCCAAAAACGTTGCCATTTTCTCATATGGTTTGTTATTAGATTACTTGAAAAGTTGGGTTTCCTATTGAAGAGTACTTTTTAAAACCATACTGCCTCATTCACCTCTTATAATTTACTTATTTATATCAGTTTCAAGATTACAACTTTTAAGTGTTTATTATCTAGGAAACTGAGCCTACTGCACTCTTTGAAACTAACTTCTAATACTTTTATAAGGGAACTATGAATATATCCTTATTAAAACAAAATTATCTTTAGGAGTATTATAAGTGTGAACTGCCCTATCACTGCAAATTGTAGGATACTTATAGGGGAGTAATAAGATTACAATATTTTTAAGATAATATGGATTTGAGACTATACTTTAAAGTTCTTTTTAAAGCTATACTATGAAGCAATATTGCCTTCAAGTCATAAAAGTACATATTATAACCTTTTTAAAACAAAAGTGTATAATTCTGCTTTAATAAAACTCTAATAAAACATAATTAGAACTGGCTTCACTTAAAAATGTTACTTGGGTATCTATAAAGGGTGTTCGAAGTATTCGAAGTATATTGAATGAGTATTTCTAAGTACGGCCTTGTAATCACATTTTTTAGTGGTCTGTACTCGTAAACATACAAACTCAATTGAATTTTTAGGATGCTTCTCTAGATGCATTGAATAGATTTCATTTCAAGCTAAAAAATAAAAAAAAAACTTCTCCTATACCATTTTCAACCCCCAAAACGTGCATAAATTATTACTTTGACGGTAAATTTTTGGTAGTAAAATTGTATAAAAAAAAATTTAAAACCTACAATACGGTCAACAAATATCAAATTTTTCAGTCAGTCGTATACGGTGTTGGTCAAAAATTATCAGTTTTACTCAAGAGTAAAAGTACCTTTAAATTTGACAAAATTTAGGAATATGTGGATTACCAGCCTCGGATTTGTCTCTCCCGGTTCTCATAACATAATATACCAAGGAAAAAAGTAATCAATACACCACAAGGAACATACAGAGGACACATTATGATGGCAGTAGAAAAATGTATGTATGTATATTGGGGGGTTATTTACTGCAAGATTCACCAGATATGTTACAAATACGTTAGTAGAAGTGGACGCAATCGCTACTATCCATATCATTGCCTACCTACCTGAGTATTCATAATTTAATTTCGCTGATCTAATTTTGATGATGATTGAACCAACATGTGTAATTTACGTTCAAAGTATAATTCACAGTTGCGATGTTTACCAAATTTAGCATACATGTTGACACTAAATTTGTTAGTGTCTAAGATACTGAATAAATCACTATGCTAATCTTGCTTTGCAGTTTCTTGTAGATGAAAGAGAAACTGATATTTAAACATGGTTTGCCGCTTAATTTAGAGCCGCTTTCCGGGATTTTACGCGAGAGAGTAGCTTTATTAAGAATTTAATTGTTCGAAGCAATATGTTCTTTTTTCATTATGCTGGATAGATAAATAAAAGGCGCTAGCTGAGGCCAGTATATGTTCGAAGTCAGATACAATGAAAGACTATTGATTAATTGAGTCAATCAATTAATATTAGTTGTTAACATTCCCCTTTCTGCCTCTCATACAAAAGTTTTTTTTTCAATTTCTGAGACGCCTCTAAAGTGGGGTGACAAATCCAAACTTTTTTTTTGTCAATGATTGAAGTCAATAATTTATAAGGAAATTCGATCAGTAGTCATTCGGTTTCCGTACTTCAAACAGCTATTCATTATTCAGGGAGTTGTACATTTTCAAAGCGAAAGATTTACTCAAATTTGATTTATAAATGGACATATGAATTTCCTGAAAAAAATATAGATACTGGTTCAGATGTGTTTCTTTAAGAACTAAAAGCTATTATTTTTCTATTAATGTTCCAATTCATTTAACAAGAAATTTTAAAAGGAAGCGTATCAGAATTCGGAATACATTCTAAATACAATCATTCAGATGATAGAAGCATTTAAAAAAACGAGAACAACATTTATTAAAAATATTGAATCATTATAAACTTTAACTATAATGTAACTAATATTTTATGGCAACTAGAATAACTAAACAATGACCTGCATCTTATTTTTTCAATGTATCTAAAAAAAACGATCGAAGTGTCATATGTCGTGGTTGGTATATTTCTATTATGTTTCATTCCCAGATTAAATCCTTCTCTTGACTATTCAGTAGGCAGAGCAGATTCCTTCCGTTTCTACTATTAATTTACCATTTTCATTCCCCCTTTCAAATTATTAAGTTGAGAATAGTAGTAGCACAAGGATTGGTTTTAAGCTTTCTCCATCGGTAGTTGCAGTGACGCCTCGTGTGATAAAGTCCGTTAAAAAACAATGAAGTTATGATCATTTCATTGAATTGGCATTCCCACTCCCTTCTATCAGTTCAGCAGTTGTTTTAAAATATAGAGCAAAAAGTGGTAGATTTAACTTCCGTATAAGTCCGGGAGGCCGTGACAGTTTTCGTGACTTTTAATTGTTTTTTTCTCATTCTACTACTGGTGTACACTAACGGAACAGCAGTCTGCCAGATGAAAACCTCAACAGGGAAAATTGGGAAACTCGCAAATTTTTTAAAATTTTGACTCATTTCGCTATGGATAAAACTTTGTAAAAATATTGTTTATAACATGTATGAAGCTATTTTGACAGTCTGCCAATCAATATGTACAACGTAACTAGTCTGCCACCCCCTTAAATACGACAAAATTAAGAAAAAATAAACTCATTTCGATACACTTGTAAATTGGATATTTTGTAGTTGCATATATTTGAAAGCTAGTGATAACAGTCTGCCAAGATTTTTGTACAACGAAGCCCGTCTGCCGAGCCGACGCGCGCGCAGGCATCAGTAGCGGCGCGTCACCTTTATTGGCCTGACAGACTGTTTTTGTTGTGCCGGATTTTTGGCAGACTGGCAGTTTTGTTATTTACATTAAATAAATAATCAGTGGTAGTATTTTTATCCCTAGCGTTATGAGTCTAGGTATGTTATATAATCAAATTAACTGTAAAAAATGTTTGAATTGAATTGAAATCCATTATATTTCATCAAAATTGGTACTCTCGTTAAACTATAAAATTGTTGTTGATCAAAAATTTGAGCCTTCGTTTACCTAGGTCCCTTTTGTGTTCAAAATAAGCAGCTGTCGCAAATAAACCTTCTAGCTTCCGTAGTCCCTTACCAAGAGAAAGTCTGGCAGTCGAAATTTCAAAGTTTTCGAGTGAACACGTATTTACTAACGGAAAGATTCGAAAATGCCGGTATGCGTATTTTGTTGCAAAAAAGTGGTGTTTTGATAGATTTTAGTGATTAGACATTGGAGAAAGCACACGCTATTCTTATAGCTCGCAAATATCATAATTTTCAATATGCTGATGTTATGCTGTCTGCTGTTGTTAATGATAATCAAAAATATCACGTGCTATGCTACCATCGGTTTACCGCGGTGAAACAAAAATATAAATCATCAGTTAATCCATCTGGAACTGATTCACCATCAACTTCTTCATCTACTCTACCGCCGTGTAAATCAGAATTAAATGAGCACCTGAAAAGAACAGCCTATATTTCGCATCTGTGGTCGCATTCGTATTTACCAGACCCAATATTATTTTCTCCGATCGAATATGGCTGGGAAGAAACTGATTGCAGATATACATTCAAATGGTTTGAAGGAGATCAAATTCCTCAATCAGTCAGCGAAGTAGGCGTTCGAAATGAATTGGACGAAGCTGAAGGTGAGAAAAATACCTTCAATACGATATCTATTGCATTCGTATACTTTATATTTTGCTATGGAAATGAATATCAATTTTTCATCCTTTGATCTACAAAAGTTATCAAATTTTTTGAGTCGGCTCGGCGGACAGGCTTCGTTGTACAAAAATCTTGGTAGACTGTTATCACTAGCTTTCAAATATATGCAACTACAAAGTATCCAATTTACAAGTGTAGCGAAATGAGTTTATTTTTTCTTAATTTTGTCGTATTTAACGGGGTGGCAGACTAGTTACGTTGTACATATTGATTGGCAGACTGTCAAAATAGCTTCTTACATGTTATAAACAATGTTTTTACAAATTTTTATCTATAGCGAAATTAGTCAAATTTTTTTTAATTTAGCAAGTTTTGCAAACAGGTGCGCCGGCAGACTTGCACCATTAATGTATGTACATAGTGAACATTGAAAGGCCAAAGTATGAAGTCTAGCGAAATGAGTCATGTTTGACTGTCACGGCCTCCCGGACTATAATTGTCCCAGCACTACAATTCCAGTATTTGTACACTTTTTTTGCTTGAAATTTTAAATGAGAAACTGTGATTTTATGTGAGCCTTGCTAATTACACCACTACCGGGTTAAATTGAAAAATTAAAAATAATTTCCAACCGTTTCTCTTGGGCGATATGGTTATGAAAATTTTTCTCGAAGCTGAACGGCGAATATTTTCTCAGAACCGCTAACCTCTCATAATCAAACAGCCGGTACAACAGAATATTACAGTATTACTTTCAAGGCTAAAGCGAAAAGAGAATAACTGGAATAACCCTCGCACTTCCTACGGTTTAGTTGCCACCGAAATGATATTTTTCCGTAGACAGAATGCATTATTGAACGATCTCTTCCGTGGCTCAAGCTAAATTATCCCGAAAACAAACATTAATTTTTCTCTAAAAGTGACTCCACCCTCTCATGAAAATACCCAACTAGGAAAAAAATTAGTGAAAGCCCCGCTGGTGAATGGGAATTAGACTAAAAGTATCACGAGTCACCGTTTGTCACACAGGCAAGTTGGTCCGAAAAATAAAATAGTTTTTATCGACCTGTGTTAGTTCCTGTGAAAATGAGGTTCGTTGATTTCAATTAAGGCTATTAAGAGAATATGAGTCCCAGGATCCAGAAACAATACGCCATATCATCCTCCATCTGGCTTCCATTTGGCTTCATAGAGAGAGAGGGGGAGAACATGCTCAATTGCCAACGAGAGTTTATGAAGATTTATAGACAAAGCGATCTACAAGAACCTTGACTTGCAGTAATTCAATAATTCCTTTAGGTTGTGCTCAACATAGTCCAGGTATTTGAACTGGAATTGAAGTGGAATTGGAAAAGTCTACTGAATTCTAGACCAAACAAGATAAGTATTTCTTAGCAGAAATGGAAGAATTTGAAAAGAAACTACTGATAACTCCAAAACTCCAAATCACATTTTTGATGAGCACAGTTCTATGTAGAGAAAAACACATTTGTGGAAAGTCTAAGAGTTGAAGTTAGTGTTGTCCAAAAGAACAGATATCGCATAGACGAATTTTACGGACCAAATAAACACTATGGAGTTGTAGAAGATGCGCATACTAGAAGACAATAACTTGAAACAGTATTTAAAAAAAAGGTAGAACGTGTCGCGGGACACACGGTAGGAACTTTAGTTCCTTTTAAGCAAAAGTTATGTAATACATCTGACGTTATAGATAAACAATTTGCATATTCTTTGGTGGTTGAGTAGTAAGCACACCAGACTCTCACGCGGTAGACCCGGGTTCGATTCCCCGCGAGGAGGTTTTTTTTATTGTTAATTTTATTTTTAAATAATTATTCTGCTTGATATTAATAACGACAACAGGTAGAGGTTTGAATTATTTAGCAGATTATTCATTATTATAGATAATGGTACGGTACCCTCCATGAGGGAGTCCGACTGGCAACATCTACTCATAACAGCATCGTATATTTAAAAAAGGAAACCGTAGCATTATACAAATTGGACATTCGTTTACCACAAAATAAGTGGAAACATAAAATTGAATTGTTAAATTTTTAATTTGAAGTTATATTACAGTTTATGGAAATTTTTATTTTCTAGATTTTTTCCTAAGTGGGTCGTAGAAAAAATATGCTGCTCGACTCGTGTGGATTGTCCATATCGCACTTGAACGATTGAGCACTCCGCCTACGGCGTAGTGCTACATCTTCGTCCTCGTGCGATATGGCCATCATATCCACACTAGTTGCACAAACTACAATTTCTTTCAAAATATGCCCTTTTACATTTAAAAACTACCTACCAAATGTCAAATCAATTTATCCATCCATTTTAAAGTTATCGAATTAAAACATTCAAGTTTTCAAAATTTCAACACCCTGTATTTCGAAAAGTAGCTAGACCCCTCAATCACGCAAAAAAAATTATGGAAATAATAGTAAAAATTTATCCGACAATCCCATTCATGTATAATAATTCCCATTTGTGAATACAAAAATCGTAGTTTGCTGTCGGCTAAATAGGAAGGAAGAGAGTTTGCAAGTGGATAAAAATATCGGATAAATTACGTTACCGTAGCAACCCTAGCATTTAGGTACTGTCTGTTTACCAAGCAATGCACGTCAATTTGACAATTATAAATGTCAAAAACAGAATGAATTAAACAGCATATAACAATTCCAAAAAGTATGTCGAGATTTGGAAATATTTGCAAGGCAGAAATAGTAAGGGAGATTGAAAAATCAACTCCAGAAAATACCAAGAAAACTCATTCCTCCATATGGAATCAATTTAATTTAATTTAGATTAATTGAATTGAGTTTTTTATTCATGGGATTGTCTCATCAAATACCACGCGAGCTCAGATTTAGCAGGATATTTTTTCCGGTGGTTTTCTCATGCTCAAGCTCGAGTGATTTTGCCTGAACAGCTCTCGTTAAATTGCCAATGAAAGTAAGTATTCGAAAACAACCACAAAAAATATCCGGCAAAATCTGAGCTCTTGTGGTATTACCCCCGAACAAATTCAAGTAGATCACTAGCACTGCGAATACCAGCTTTGCATAGAATTTCAATATATAGCATCGGTGGTTCAGTGGTTAGAATGCTCGCATTGCACGCGGGCGGCCCGGTTTCGAATCCGGGCAGGAGCATATTTATTATTATGAATCGCTGCTTCGTAAACGAGAGAGAGACTAAGGAGGCACAAGCACGCAAAAGCAAGGCACATAACGAAGCAATGTAACATAACGTAGCGTAACGTAACGCGTAACGGTCAGATCTTTTGCGTCGCGACCCCTGGTCGCTCAAACATAACCTGGCGTAAAGAACTAAAGTTCCAATAAGTTAACTACTGGGAAACAAAATACTAGGGAGGAAATGTGCGAGACAGCTGTTTCTACCTTTGGTGTACATTGGTAAAATTTTTTTATATAACGACCCTTTCATGTAATCAAAATACTAAGTATGGAATGTATTCTGGAACAAAATTAAAGGTTGATTATTGTGGATTGTTTTTTGGATACCATGACGAATGCATCATTTATGCACTGACTATACACATAACTCAACGGCGGATTTTTCATTTACGGTATGAACCACAATAAATTCAAAAAACAATCTTTTGACTCATAACTAAAAAAAGCATAATGTCATCGCGTACTCGTATGTCCCATCTGAAATAAGTTTTTCATTTTCGTATTATTTAAAACTTATCAGAGGAATTCTTTACATCTGTCTAACGCATGTTGCGTTTTAAATTGTTTTGTATAGTAATTTCGAACAATTTTAGTTGAGGGTAATCTCAACAATGAATTAAATACTACAGCTGACCAATTGCTGCAGGTACAGATATTCGCACTTTAAACTTGGGTTTTACTCAATGTGTACCTATGAACTCGCAACTTGTTTAACGCTTGGATTTTAGTCATAGTCTCCAAATGTCCAAGCTTCACAATCCTTAGCGGGTAAACGTGAGCGCATCGCACTTTTTCCGTATATACAGGGGTCGCGCGAATATCTACCTCCAAATCTTGGTATGGAGGCTGATAAGAATGTTCGTTGTTAGAAAACTTTCGAAAAACGCTTTGCATGTTCGGATCTATTGACTACTACTCATATCACATTACCATTCATATTTTCCGATTATCAAGATTAAGATAAAAATAGTTATTTATGATACAAGTGCGTGAAGTTATACTTTTGCGCACGAGAAGCAAAAATGCAAGGCACGAACGTAGCAAGTGCCTTTTTCGCAACAGTGCGCAAAAGTACTTCACGCACAAGTGTCATACAAAACTTTATCTACACCACATCCACAGGAAGAAAAAATAAAAAATGTGCTTTGAAGGGGTTGAAAAACATAATAATACATTTTCTATAAACAAATAGGTATATACACAACGAATTCTAATTTCAGGTGGTGTGCAATCCGAGGAAATGCATTTTTCTCGAGGTTCATCTATTTAAAATAAGTGTAATTGAAATTTCAAATATAACAGAAAATATTTTCCACTATGTCTCACACTTCTGTCAAATTCACTGACAGCAGAAAAGTTTATACAACAAACGACTAAATTCAAGGCAACTAGATACTAATTACGTAGTTAAAACAGAGTGTTTAAATGAAAACACCATTTAAAAACCATTAGTAATTTACGCACGCTTTGGGGTGTTATATTGAAAGTCCCATATAAGAAGCGTTGTTCATTCACACACGCTTTTCAACGTATGTATAATGTATAATTCTACACATTTTTTTTGGTTCGTAAATGACTAATTTTGAAGGTAGTCGTAGATAAACGCAATTTAATACCCTAAATAGAATAATTTTCAGTAAAATAAAATAACTCTCAGTAAAATGCGTGAAATCCATTACTTCCGTAGTGGTTTCATAGAACCACACAACGATTTTTTTTTCTGTATTTCAATGAAATAAATAGCAACCGTACATTACAACGCAGTTTTTTTCAACTCTCTCACAAATATAATATGTTCTCTACGCGA
>CAJUYH010011667.1:0-10818 GCA_910591685.1 Galerucella tenella | reverse complement strand
TAGAGTGCTATATTTTTGTAACGCTCTCGGTGAGATCTTTTCGATTCCTGAACAAAATATAGTACGTACCATTTAAAAAAATGTTAGTTTGTGCTGCTACGTGGTTTTGGAACACCCTGTAGAATCGGAAGTATTTTCAAAATGTGCCCTCAGTAACTGTATCAGCTCACACAAAACCATAAAGTTCTATCTATCACCACAACGGTGTAATCCTCCGATGTCAGAAGATTGCCCCACCCTGTATATGTTGTTTCACTGATTTTATTGAATTTAAATGTTTCTTGTTATACCAAGGAAGCATGGATCTGGAAATAATTATTTACTTATATGTGATTTTAGTTTTATGAAAAAATTTTGAATATTGATTTCTTACATTATAATGGAATGGCCTATCTGTATAAAGTTCGATGGGATTACTTGATCAAGTGACCACGACATTTTCACATGCAATATTGTTTAATTTAGTTCGAATTTCTCACTTTTTGATGATGTGGAAATAAATAAATGAAAAACAAATGGATACCAGAGACTAGAGGCTTTGCTGCATGTATCAGAATCAGTGATACCTTTGAAACTGCAAAAATTAACAACAATAAGGTGAATATTATATTACTCCATATTTTTGCCATAAGCTGTCAAGTAATTGATGAAAAATAGGACCGGTTCTATAAATTTATCAAGTCAATTAAAATTGAACAGGAATACGTTGAATAACAGATCTAATGATAATTACCTTCGTTCCTAATATTACTCCAAAATTGATTCATAAACTTTTGAATGTCCATTATCTATAGGTACCTAAGTTCCTACTGAAAAAACATGAAATTTTTGCCTCACTCTTTGCATAGTCTGGATTAATAAATAACCAACAAAAACCGAAGACAAATTATCTGATACTATTGCGTTACTTCCACATTAGAGCTATTCAGCATATTGGATATAATTTAGATCATAATTATTATAGTTATCTATGTAGTTAAAGACCCTGTTCATACAAGATCTAATAACAAACCATAACAAATAATAACAAACCAGAAAATTTTGCTCTCCAGTACCCACTTCTTTAGAAATTATTTCCAGATAACTGTTTTTCGTTACTTGTCGTGAGAGTCTAGTAGGGTCACTAAACAGTGGTGTGTTGAACATTGGCTGGATAGATAGTGGGAAAGTATTTGTGGAGCTCCAGTGAGTTTGCCACATACATCTAATGATTATTTTCGCTTCTGCCTTAATGTTTTTGCTAATCTTAAAGTGAGAAGTAATTTTAGCGGAAGTTGAAGCAGTTTTGGCATGTTGATAAGCCGGTTTATTGCCATCAGGTATACCAATGGTGAGTGTGTAACCACAGTATACCAAAACAACGTGGTGTGACTTTGGATTTAGGAAGTATAGGAAGTAGAGATGGTGATAAGGGTGATGGATTTCTCAGACAATAAATAATTGATGTACTTTAAAGCTTGTAAAATACTGTAGGTACAATTTTCCTGTATGCACACTCCACAAACGAATGGTTAGGGCAGTGCTGATGTGAGTATTTGCTGTAGTAACTGAACATCCAGCATAACTTTTTCGAAGTGTCAGATATGAACCAGAATTTCATAAAAACTCATTCTTGATAACGATATCTGGAACGCAACCGAAACGTTGAATTGAAAATATAACAAATTCCCAAAAAAAATGATTAATGTGTCTTCTAATTTGATAAATTCGCCTTTAAAAGCAACCGCTATTTGAATCGCTCAAGGCAACAATTTGCATATATTTGAAACCATTCAAAAAACAAATGTATACCATATTATTTATATAAACCCATTTAGGAAGAAAAAAATCGGCACGTTAATCTTTACACTTTCTTAACGACCATCCCACCTTCCAGTTTCTAATTCTAGCAGTAAATTTACCAAATAAAGAAAATGCATAGTTGTACCGACCCGGCCAAGGTACCTGCCGGTTATAAAGAAAAAAAACAGAAAATAAGTCTAATGAAGTCGACTGGATGCCAAGCACGCACGCACGCACCAACGCATTAGGTCACTTTAATTCATCATACTCAAAGCAGGTATACTGATTTGTTCTTAGTTTGAAATTAACTAAGAGGAAGTCGTATCGTGACTTGAAGCACGTGTTGCAAATTATATGTAGTGACTTCTGCGTCCGAACGCTAGTTTAACAGATAACTGTGTGAAATTCACACGGGATTTATCAAAAGTTAATGAGTTGATATTATTTATTCGCAATTACGTCAAAACTGATATTAATACAAGTTACGGTTATTTATATTTACAGTGTCTACTATTGCAATACGCTGTTGTATTTTTTCTATAGATGCTAGAAAAAAAAGGTAGAACGTGTCGCGGGACACACGGTAGGAACTTTAGTTTCTTTTAAGAAAAAATTATGTAATACATTTGACGTTATAGATAAAAGATTTACATATTCTTTGGTGAATGAGTAGTAAGCATACCAGACTCTCACGCGGTAGACCCGGGTTTAATTCCCCGTGAAGAAGTTTTTTTTTTGATTGTTAATTTTATTTTTAAATAATTATTCTGCTTGATATTAATAACGACAACAGGTAGACGTTTGAAATATTTATCAGAATATTCATTATTATAGATAATGGTACGGTACCCTTCGTGAGGGAGTCCGACTGGCAACATCTACTCATAACAGCATCGTATATTTAAAAAATGAAACCGTAGCATTATACAAATTGGACATTCAAGAACTGTACGCTTACCACAAAATTAGTGGAAACATAAAATTGAATTGTGAAATGTTTAATTTGAAGTTATAAGTATTACAGTTTATAGAAATTTTCATTTTCTAGATTTTTTCTTAAGTGGGTCGTAGAAAAAATATGCTGCTCGACTCGTGCGGATTGTCCATATCGCACTTGAACGATTGAGCACTCCGCCCACGTCGTCGTGCTCAAACTTCGTCCACGTGCGATATGGCCATCATATCCACACTAGTTGCACAAACTACAATTTCTTTCAAAATATGCCCTTTTACATTTAAAAACAACCTGCCAAATGTTAAATCAATTTATCCATCCATTTTAAAGTTATCGAATTAAAACATTCAAGTTTTCAAAATTCCAACACCCTGTATTTCGAAAAATAAATGTGCTAAACCCCTTAATCGCGCAAAAAAATTATGGAATTAATAGTAAAAATTTATCGGAACAAATTCAAGTAGATCACCAGCACTGCGAATACCAGCTTTGCATAGAATTTAAATATAGCATCGGTGGTTCAGTGGTAGAATGCTCGCATTGCACGCGGGCGGCCCGGGTTCGAATCCCGGCAGGAGCATATTTATTATTATGAATCGCTGCTTCGTAAACGAGAGAGAGAGACTAAGGAGGCACAAGCACGCAAGCAAGGCACATAACGAAGCAACGTAACATAACGTAGCGTAACGTAACGCGTGACGGTCAGATCTTTTGCGTCGCGACCCCTGGTCGCTCAAACATAACCTGGCGTAAAGTAAAGTAAAGTTCCAAAAACGTTTTCTCCCAGACTGAGGCCCGGTTTATCAATAGCAATTTATCCGTCAGCTAATGCTCAACTACCAGTTATTTTGGAAAGGTCGGTTTATCAACAACAGGATCATTTTATCCGGCAGATGGAATGTGAAATATTTATCTGTCAGTTTCAACTGGCGGATAGGTCGATACCTGGAGCACTGGAAGTTAAGGCACAGATTATAAAGAGAACAGATACGAATCCCGGTAAAACATCAAACGATTTTCAGCTCCGTCGTCAATGACCTTGGACCTTTAACTCGGTATGGCCGCGATGTTGCCAGTTTGAAATATTTTCTGAATTTCTTACCAAATTGCACTGTTGACTGTTGACTTTTAAACTGCGCCATGAATTAAAACAATAATCATAATCGAATATACAGTGCAGTACAGTACTTATGTATTTATTAAATACCTATATGTACATTCCTATTAAATTTATTTATTATCAAAGGGAATACAATATAGACCTATGCAATTTGTATAGCACCAAAATTAATATCAAAAACTTTAAAATTTCTTTTATCATAGACCGGGATATTAACTTATATAATACTCTCATCCCTTGGGAATCGAAAGAACTTTATTTTTCTTTCCAAATAAAATTCATTTAGACAGTCTCTGTATAAACAATACACTTCGCTGTGATGTTTATTCATTTTATAAGAATAATAATCGATAACACTATATTTTTATAGATAATATTACCATAACGCACAATCGAGTAGTCAAATAACACAATTAATATCGCCGATTGAACGCCTTCAAACAATGGAGCAAACAAAACTGGCGTTATGAATTTTGAGCACAGATTACAAGTGATTTTGAGCATGTTTTGACGTTTTGATTATGTTAGGTTAGGTTAGCCGTCACCGTTATTGTGCATGGTTGCCAAGGATACGGTTTGTGAAAAAAAGTATATATTTATGGTATGATTTTTAAATAAATTATAATCTTTTTAATTGTATTATTCTTTTAATGTTAATAAAATTGATTTAAAACAAGTAATTATCGAATATTTGTATCTGTATAACTATCACACTTGAAAAAAATGCTTATAAAATATTCGACCTATGATCGTAAATTGAAGGAAATATTATACAAATTGGCAACCCTGTTGACAAATTTCGCGAAGCAGCCCGAACGGAGTCGACATAAGACGATGGGCATTTAAATGGGTATGTCCACCCATCTCTCTCTCTTTTTACTGTTCTTTGTCAAGCTTTCGTATTTGTTCTCTTCATAATCTGTAGTTAAGGTCTCTTACATAACCTCACTTTTTTGTTTTGATTTCGTTGTGGTGTTGTGTCAAATTTACTTGGGTTTTGAGCAAAGTGAAAAATGGAAAGTACTAGTACTACTATAATGAGAGGATGCAATTTCACAGCAGAGGGGAGAAATTTGTTTCTAAAAATTGCAAATAAACATACAAATGTAATAGAAAATAAAAAAAACGGATGGGGCAATCTGGAAATCAAAAGAGGAGGCTTGGATCACCTACCTATCAGTTCGACACTCAAGTGAATCCTCAATCAGTTCTAATATTGACCGAAAAGTCTATTTTGTCATCCTAAATCTTGTATGAATATCCTGCTCATCCCACTTTTCGAAGTTGTCCACTCTTTCCCTAGCTGTATAAGGCCTTCTTTCGTACTCAAGAAAAGAAGTTGCACAATATCCTCGTCCTCGTCGCTATCCAGAATATAATCATTCAGAAAACTCATATTTATCAACAACCAAAAAATCTTCGAGAATGAAAAATAAGAACAGATAAACCTTTGGATAAACATTCACCAATAACCTATCAAAAATATCAATTGATGTGACATGACCTTGTTCTTGTGACAACCAATGAGATTGCTTACATTCATTCGTCAGCATTGCCAACTTTCATTATCTGTCAGTTAACAAACTAGAGAATAAAAACGAGTTGATAAACCGCTTCCAAGCAAACTGGAACTTTATCTGCTAGCTACTTTTATCCGACAGATACTTAACTGATGGATAATGTTGGTTATTGATAAACCGGGCCTGAGTGCTATTACTTGTTGAAAAAGGCTTATTGCAAAAAACCTTGTGCGCTTATTTTCGATTGGTGCACACCTTCCCCACCCTTACGAGCCGCCACTGCGATCAACGATGACTAACGTCTAACTTGTCTCTGTTTCAACCCCGGAAACAGTGGCCAAAATCAATGGAAAATACAGAGACAGAGTACGTCCCAAAAAATATTTGACCTCTGATCAAAAGCTCATCTGTAAGCATGCCTCAGACTTTCTTGACTGATTAGCAGTGAATTGATGGAAAGCATGATGAAACTAAGTGGCAATAGTTGCATTGGAAAACTCCTGCATCTCCATTGAAAAAAATAGGATGTGAGAACAAAATCAAACTCATGCTAATCGTTTTTTTCTTTTTCGTCAGCTGCATAATGTGTTACTTTCTCCTTTTTCTGCAGATCAAGGCTTCCCTAAATCCTGTTTTGTAGAGATAAAGCTTTCTTTTAAATCGATGCCCCGTACATGTAAATGTAATTGAGGAAGGTACAGAATTACCTCAAATTTGCTTCAGCACGATGCATCCATGCATGCAGTTCAGTTGTTTCACTTTTTTCCACTCAGTTTTTGACATTTTTTTTTCGTTGTTTTGTTCCACGTTTTCTCCAAAATCCTGCGGTAAGTACATCCAGAGAGTCTCTTCTGCTCTATTTTCAATTTCCTTCTCTTGATGTCGTGTTTACCTCTAGCCACTCTAATTGAATAGTTAGTATTGCTGAATCCAATAGTGACCACAGTAGAGATGATAAAACTTCTTAATGAGGACAGTTTTTGTAGTCTTGATCTCCGAGGTGGGAGATTATTTTTCTAGTATTAAGCATGGATATCTTTAGTAGAATTGTAGAATGAAATGAAGATTTATGTAAAGATCAATGAAAAAACAAGAATACCAGAAACTAATACTGAAGATAAATAGGTAATTATTACGTAAGTAGTCGGTTTTCTATCATGGTTTTCCCAACCAATAACTTTTCTAGTTTATTAGGATTGATTAGAATATTATAGGTGCAAAAATTTCGAATAGTTCCCGTCTTATTTCGTAATACAAATAATACAATTAACTAACAGGTTATAATTTGCTTTTAATTTAATTGCCTCATAATCATCAGGTTGATGGTTATGAATTAATTAACATATAAGTCACAAGAAAACGCTTTTAAACTGTTTTGCTATCAATAAAAGTTAAGGACACTGTGCTGGTAGTTCCAGTATTTTATTTTTATTGGATCATTTTCATTTCGTCTGTGGTAAAATTCCAATAAAGAACAAACTGAAATTATTGCGACATACTAAACAGTATGTATGCTAAACAAATATCCCGGGAGTTCCAGTGTGTGGGAATATGATGTGTTTCGTTTTATTATTGAATGATATGGACTGTATGCTATATTATGTAAGCAAAGCTTACTAGTGCTAGTACCATTGGCAATTGTCTCAAAAATCTCCCACTACTCAGTGCCATTACCGGCCAAGTGCGAGCTATACTCGCACACTTCTGTATACCATATCTATAAAAACGGCAAAAAAACCTAAAACCCTAAAAATTTGGCTTTAACATACATAACCACCATGAAAATGAGAAACTAAACATTATGAAGGTAATAATAATAATGATGACGGTCTCTTCGCTTACGAAGTGTAGTTAGAAATTGAAAATTTACACGGGTGGTCTTAGTTTCTCTTGGTACCATACAGACTATAATTAAGTCGTCATAGTTAGGTTGGACAGCCACTGATATTTTCACTGCATTGTCTGTCCTATGGCACTGACCTCAAAGTTTCATCTTCAATTTCAGAAGCAGATTCTAGAGCTGCATGGAAGGTGATCCCAGCCAATCGATGCGATAAGACTTTGAGTTGGTTTACTTCCTTGGTAAATGTTAAATGCCGCCCATGCTTCATAACCTGGAACACTGGACTTTTTCGTCAACTTGTTCCATTCAATCGTCAGTAACGACAGTCCGTTCCTTACTATGAACATTACTAAGGCTATCTTTGAAAGCTTACCATTTCATCGCTTAAAATGTTTCCTCCATAGACTGATCTGACTTTATATATCAGCTGCTTTCACGCCTTTAGCACTAACATAGCGGTTAACATCGCGTACCTCACAGTCAGTGCCGATCGCAGCACTATAGCGGTGGTATTTTGAACCTGTATCTACTTACTTTAAAAAGATTTCTCGTTGTTGAATGAGTGAGGATACAACAAATTTTCCGTATGGAGCGTTTCCAGATTTGTGTAAATATATTTGATTTAATCAGTACCAATATTGTTTCGAATAAAAATGGAAATTGATTTATTTAATGCTGGCAATAAAAAAGTCTTTGAACATATAGTAATTTTCACTAAGTAGACTACCTGATTATGTAAATTGAAATCTAGAAAATACTAATCTGTTTAGCTGTCATACTGTCTAACTGCTGATTAATTTATGTTTATAGGTTAAAAAATAGAAATGTATCAAACGACCAAAGCCGACAAGATAAATAATTAATAATAGATATTTTTATAACTTATATAACGGTTTGCTTCAATAAGTACGAGATCTAATAAATATCAATTTAGTTTAGATATGATTTATTGATATCATACAACTAATGTTGATACTGGTTGAATTGAACAGAAAATTTGTTTTCATTATAAATTCAAAGCAGTTATCATTACCATATACCTATTACAGTTCATATTCTGCGTACATAAAATACTTCGGGTATATGTTTCTTTTTGTAAGATATTTTCTTGTTTTATATAAATTTTCTAAAAGTTGAAGTTTGTACATTGATTATTGGAATTATCCAATTTTTGCAGTACAGTCATAATTCTATGGCAACATTCCAGTACACTTTACACTGTCTAATGAGCGCTCCGATAACCAATTAATCGAGTGTCATACTTTGCAGATTGAGCTAGAAAAAATGGTAGATAACACTATCGCTTCTACGAAGAGAATAGTATATTATACACCAAGGTGATGAATACTATTATTATTGAACGATCACCAAGATTATTTCACGAGGGGCTTTGCCCCAAGCGGAATAAGGTGCGAGGTATATGAATGTCTTCAACACCATGGTGTATATACAATTTTTTCCACTACTAGCCAAATTTGAGAGAATAATTAAAAATAATTCACAAACGCACCACGAAAAACGTTTACTCCGTCGTCTGACTGACAAGTACACAGTCAGTTTTCGATATATTATGAACGTACTCGTTATTTCAACATTATTTTTTGGTTGAGCGCGAATTTTAAACTAATGGCATTTGTATTCAAATAATTTTATCCTGTTAGGTAATTTCAAGCAGCAAATTTGTTAAAGACAATCTCCTGGATATAAAAAATTATGTTGCACAAGTGTTTGTTAACTACTATCCCTGAATTCTCACAATATTTGTATTTGTTTATTATTGACATAGGCTAATTATAAAAAATTATTAATCACTAATGAGAAATTCAACTTCTCAGTGGGCTAGAAGAAGCGATAATTGTCAACTTCACAGCTAGTAGTAAGAAAATGTATTTTTGCATCCTCTGGAACCAGCTATTCCACTCGCTAGTTGATGCATTCAAAAATAGGGTTTTTGGAGGCGTTTTCTGCATCTTCTGGGGACTAAACACGCAGCTCATCCTTTATTTTTTGAAAAGTAAAAAAACAACGGGACTGTATAGAAGACAATCCAACAATTCAATGTTCTCTAAATTGAAAACTCAATTGTTTCTCAAGATGTGTGATAATTTGTATTGTCTTAGTGGAGGAACATTCATCGTTGGGAGTTGGTTTTCCGAAACTCGGCATAATGAGCCTTTTCAGTAATTTTTTTTATTGGTTTAAATTAAAGTATTTTATGAAAAAATGTCCCCTTATTTTTTTATTTTTTTTTGAGCTTGATTTCTATCCTAAAAAAATTATCAAAGGTACGGAAAGCAGCGCGCGGTTTGAACGTGACATCCCTCGTGACTTCAAAGAGCCTACGATCTTGAAAACGACAGAACGTTATTTCCATAGGATTTGTGAAGTTTGCTTCCCTGGTTTTCAATTTTGACATCTCATGTAACCTCGAAATTGATATTGATATTCTCTTTCATTTTGGATTATTCGTTTTTGTTAAAATAACAATATAAATTGCCCAAGCAAAATATTCATTTATGTTCCTCGAGATGAAAACAGACGAAAATCATGGTTCGAAAAAGCAAAAGCTCAAAAGAAGTTGACCAAAACGAGGAACTTTTGCTTCTTGGTTGGATATTTTGACATCGGCCGTAACCGTAGCAGCATTTGGCCAGCCATTCTGATAAATACTGACAACACAACTCATGGAGCTAGTATTGAAAGGAGTCGCTACGCCTGTCATAAAAGTGGTATCGGTTTCGCCAGTTTACTACCACTACTCTGTCGACCTGACATTAGTATTGTTTTGTGGATGTGAATTGGGTATTTTTGGATTTTCTATATGTTAGTGTCGTTTTTTACTATTTTAATAATTGAACAATAATGGTTTCTTGTGCTTCACGAAGTTGTACAAGTAGAGACAGTGTAAATACGAAAAAATCATCAGGAACAACATTTCATAGGTTAGTAAACAATCGAAACAGGATTGTACTGGAATATATTTCTTTGTGCTTCAATAAATTTTATTTAACTTCATATTATATTCAATGTTTGTAGATTTCTTAGAACTCCATCAATAAGAGATATGTGGTTGAAATTTGTGAAAAGAGGTTCTTGGCTCTGCCGTCGACGCCATATTGCTAACACCACAATGTCACGCATGTGATACCACTTTCCTATTATAAGATAGTCGACTGTGTCATCTCCTCTTAATAGTAGCTCCATGACACAACTCCAGACCTTATGACGTCACTTGCCCCAAGGTCAAACGCGTGTTCAAATTACCCTAATATTTGTTCAACTTTTTATTCTTGGCTGAATGACGTGAGTCCAAGCCAAAAAAAAAAAACTCTTTATTTAGCTTTGTGACATGTATTTTCAAATCAATAAAATATTTGTTTTGAGGTTTAAGCATCTACTGAAAAGGCCCATTACTTTCGGCCAAAAAAAATCTAAATCTAAAAGTTCATTATCTTGCCCTGAGTGTAGATTTACTATTAATTTTATTTCTTTCCAAGATGGCTCTTAGGTAAGCTAGACCATCTTTAATAGAATAGATTCTGTAATCCCATACACTGTAACGTACCATACAATTGGTATAATACTCTATGGTTTTATG
>CAJUYH010011666.1:0-10820 GCA_910591685.1 Galerucella tenella | reverse complement strand
GATTTCGTAAAACCACATTTGAGATATGGATGAGCTCTTGAAGTTAAATATAACCTTTTCAAAAATTTTGTTAGTTATGGAACCGGAAAATTTAAAATATTTATTAATTTACACGGCTGCTCATGTTACTAAGCGGATATTAACTTTAAAACAGAGTAGGAGATTGTACAAACAAGCATGTTTTGAGATTTCCTCAATTAACATTCCAATCTCTCGTTTATTCCAAGACATATTTTTCAACCACTTTAATACACAACCACAAATTATCAAGATTAATGACATTTTCATTCAACATTTTCATCGGGAAACAGAAACACAAACAATAAATCAAATTGTTAAGAAAATAGAACCTGTTCTATTTTTCTTTAAAATTTGACAGGGTAGACAATTTTTAATACAATTTTCAATTTTAGACTTAACAATTTGAATTGTTCCAAAACTCGAACTGAATATTGCACAAGAAATTGTGTAATATAAAATGACCTTTACACAAAATTTATCTTACATCTATAGTAGTAGTAGCATATAAATTTTTGCAAATAAATGTTTGTTTCCCTTTTAAAAATTATATGATAACACGCATGGTAAATGGAAATTTTCCCACAAAATTTTTTTTTCGTGACTTCCATCCACCTAGCCTCTTCAAAATAGAAACAAACAATTTTTCACAGTCGTTTGGGTCTTTTTCTAGTATACAATGTAAGTAAACTTTCATTATTTATATTTAATTTTAGATAAGGAAGTATTGAACAAAACTCCCATATTAAATAAAGGTAGTATTCCAAGAGCTAGTGCATTTAAAAAAGGATTGAGTTTTTCAAAACCTCCAGTTGGGCCTAATGATAGAAATTTAAAAAGTTCCAATAACCAGGATATGTCTCCTGCTGTCATAGCGCAGAAGAATTGGAGTTTTGTTGAAAAGCTTTTAAAAGTAAGTAATTTTAAAGAATATACAGAATTTTTTTGACATTTTGAAATATGATTTATTTATATAGAAAATTAGGATCTTTTAAATGGCTTTGACTGCTTAGTTAATAAAAACATACGTGTTGCATACTTATTATTGTCGTAACAATTTTAACAAGGTTATCATTATTAGGACTGTAAAGTGAAAACCAAAAGAATGTTACTTGCCAAATTAGGAGCTGAAGGAGTTACCCTATCCAGTAATAATGCGACAGACAGCTTCGGAGCCATAGAAGAAAGTACCTTAATAACCTCGTTGTGCGATTTTCTTGAAAGAGTTTGGTCCCATGGACTACAAAAAAAGAGAAGTAAATCGGCGTTGTGGTCTCATTTACTTGCTTACCAAGAAAAATATCAATATTTATCGAAGAAAGAGAATCACTTTGGTACAAATGACGTGTCTAGATTGACTACTAATTTGGAAAATTGGACTGGACAGTTGGAAGATGCAAAGTTGAGGTCTGAATTGCCAGAACTGCCATCTTCTATATTATTTGATATAGGGTAAGTCGAACCTCACCAACATCTAATCCTAAGTAACTTTTATTACTTTTTTTTCAAAATAATCGATTAATCATACAATTTTTAAATTTTTAGAAACATTCAAGCAATGACAGACGTAAAGACAGCTATAGGAATGGCTCGTGTATGGGTGCGATTAGCTTTAGAAAAGAAACAACTATCTAAACATTTTCGAACATTACTTACCGATCAAAGTTTACTAAGAACACTCTATAAACGACAAGCTTTTGTACGATCTGAAGAGGAACGCGAACAATTTCTTTACCATTTACTATCTTTGAACGCAGTGGACTATTTCTGCTTTACATGCACCTATCCAACAGCTGGTAACGAAATGTCAATTTATATAAATTAAATGTACAACAAATTCGTTTTTGGAACTTTATTTCAAGTATTTGAAGAATGTTTATAGTTTTTGCATGCGTGACAATATCAACTTATTATCACCGTTTATAGTTTGGCAAGTTTATCTGAAGCTACGCGGCATCGGTAAGAGGCGAGAAAACATGGCGCATATCTGTCATAAACGTACAAATGGCGTATGGTACCTATTTTACTAAGTAAAACTGAAAATACAAAGGTCACTGACAATACCAACGCCACGTAGCATACTTAGTACTTTAGCTTTTTCATAGTTAAACGTGGCAATATCGAATGTTTTCGACTGCATTCCTTTCACATCTTCAGATATACTTGTCAAAGTATAGTGTATTTCAATAACTTTTGACGTTACCTTTTAATCAATGACTTGCTAAACCAATAACGACTGCTGGAGAGCTGATGTTGGTCAACGACATAATATTAGCCATACTTTCGTTATCTAACAGCAGTTGTTACGATACTGAATATATACAGGGTGGTCCTTAAGTAATTGTACATAGAAGTACAGTACAATCTTCACTTCGAAATATTGCGATTTAAACCAACTAGCCTTAATAAAATGTTGATATTAAGAGAGATACAGGGTGTTGAACACGAAATTTTAATTTGAGAGATAATCACATTTTAGTGTGTACGATAATTATTTTTTTAGTATTAAGATGAACAGTATTAGGGTATAGTAAAAGTAAACATGAAAAATATGTATGGTACCTAGTTTTAATATTTAAAAATAATAATTATCCTACACACAACTACATTTTTCGAACGTAATTTCATTAAATAATAATCAAGTAGTTAATCACTAAAATTGGATTATCTCTAAAACCGTTAAGATTTGGGGATACTAACAGATATACCATTTTTTTTGTTGTAATGATGTGGCTTTAATTATTTTTTACAAAAGTAGCGCTAATATAAAAGGCAAAAATGTTTTGCGTACATTTATGCCGCATACGTAGCCTAGTGGCGCCCTCTACAAAATACATCGAAATTAGGATTTCTCACATCAAAAAACCCTCAACCTCAAATTTTTGTGCATATAAAATGAAAAGCGTTAAAATTATTCTAAGAAACGAAAATTAAAATTTCATGTTCAACACCGTATCTCTCTTGATATCAACATTTTATTAAAGCTAGTTGATTTCAATCGCAATATTTCGAAGTGAAGATTGTACTGTACTTCTATGTACAATTATTTAAGGACCACCCTGTATAAAGTCGTTCTATTACAGAATAAGCCACTAATAAACGTGGTAAATTAATTGTTTTAAGCATTACTACACTTACCGACTTGAAATTCGATCCATTCAAAATAATGATTTATTTAAAAATGCTCTTACTTTCAAATTCTGAGCTGATTTATTTGAATTTTTTAGCAACTCTTAGATGGAATACTGTAGTTTTAAGATTATTATTCGGATATCTAAAAGTAATTCGGTATTCGCTGGATATACAGGGGAAAAAAGAAAACAATTTCTCCTCTACTTTTGACACACCCTGTAGGTTAACTCTGCTAGTAGATCTGCACACAATTAACTTTGTCAAGAAGACTGATTTGTTCCCAACATTTTGATTTTTTATTTACCCCAATATCTTAATTTGTTTGTGAAATGTGACGGCTTAAAGAAAATGCAACATTCTTAATTTTTTTATTCAGTTATAGCAGAGTAATACATAATTTTATAAACAAATCAAACAACAAATAAACTAATAATTATTACAAATTAATAACGGGTTTTCCCCCACGAGCGCGAATAACTGCCTCAATGCGTCGTGGCATACCCTCTATTAGAATCTCCATCTGGTCAATCTGATCAAAGCATCTCTCAAAAAATTTGAATTACTTGGAGAAGGAACTCGGTTACGAAATCGTCTGCCCATCATGTCCCAGACTTGCTCAATTGGATTGAGATCTGGGCTACGTGATGGCCAGTTCATCCTTTGAATTTCTGTTTCGTCCGAATATTGAGATACCATCCTAGCAATATATGGTCGTGCATAAACATGAATTCGTTTCCTATAAACGGTGCAAATGGAATTACATGTAGATCTGGCACATCACGTATATATCGGTTAGCTGTCATTGCTCCTCCGCCAACAATGACTAAATCAGTACGAGCTTCCATGCTTATGCCGCCCCAAACCATTACCGATCCTCCTCCATAACTGAGTATTGTGGAAAAATTTGCTTGGTCAAACCTTTCGCCTCTTCTTCGGTATATTCTTTCACGGCCATCTGGTGAACGTAAACAAAACCTTGACTCATCAGAAAATAAAATCTTACTCCAGTCATCGATATTCCAATGTTGATGCTCCTTGGCAAATCGAGGACTGTGATTCCTAAGTAACTCCGGACCAGTTGCAGGTCTTCTAGAGCGTAATTCATGTTCTCGTAATCGCCTTCGAATCGTTATTTCGTTAACAGCTACTTGGCGTACTTCTTCCAAACGATTTCGAGCCATGACAGCAGTAGTATTTCTTACTAGCAAAACGTTTAATGTTACAAAACGATCATCTCGAACATTTGTAGAACGTCGTCTGCCAGATCCTCTTCGTCTCGAAAAACAACCAGTTTCATTGAAACGTTGTACAGCTCTCTGGACGATACACCTTGTAACATCCAATATTCTAGAAGCATAATACTGAGACCTACCGTCTTGTACCAGAGCAACTGCTCGTGCTGCATCAGTAGGTGTTAAAACCATGATGTTAAATTAAATACTGCAATTGCCAAGTAACGAATATTTGACAGTTGTTATATTGTGAGTTGGCCACAGCACTCTACTTATTTTGTAGTTTATTCTCCTCCGTCATTTAAATTATGACCATTTCTAAAATGTTGCTTTTTCTTTAAACCGTCATATTTCACAAACAAATTAAGATATTGGGGTAAATGAAAAAACAAAATGTTGGAAACAAATCAGACTTCTTGATAAAGTTAATTGTGTGCAGATCTTCTAGCAGAATTAACCTATAGGGTGTGTCAAAAGTATAGGAAAAAATTGTTTTCTCTCCTCCCCTGTATATGCGGCGAGTACTAAATTACTTTTAGATGTCGGAATAATAACCTTAAAACTAAAGTATTTTATCTAAAAGTTGCTAAAAAATTCAAATAAATCAGCCTTCCCATTTGAAAGTTATAGCATTTTTAAATAAATCATTGTTTTGAATGGATCGAATTTTAAGTCGGTAAGTGTATTTTGTTAATTCACCATTAGTCTTTTTTTTTTCAAATGGTAATGTTATGTTTCAGTGATACCATACCGTATTGTAATAGTACCAAATAAAAAAGGAACAACTTCATCAGCGAATGTATGGATGGTCCTATCAGGTACACTATCGGAAACAAATCGAATAGTTATTCCAAAAGCTACACTGAATTTTGAATTTAAAGTAAGTAATGAATTGTATACTTTGAAAAAAATTATAAACTTGCTTCTATAATTGTAAATTATTAAATAAAAGCGGAATTTTGGTATTTGTCTTGATTATCTTATTTTTTTGGGAATAAAACCACAATAATGTTTTTATTTCGACGTTTCGGTAGCGTTCCAGCTACCGTTGTCAAAATTAATTAGTAATTAAATAATTTTTTGGTCCCTACCTGACACAACGAAAAAATTTGACTAGACAATCAATAATATTATGAAGTTTAAGACTACAAGACTACTGCTGTCAAATTTTATTAAGGTCCGTTCATAGTAGATCATATCTCTAGTAAAATGTGAAATAAAATATTTTATTTTATGACATTCTAACGATATGATAGTCTACTAGAAATGGAATCCAGTGAAGTGAAGTGAATCCAGGAACGGTTTTTATTGGGATAGCGCTTTTTTTTCGCTTATTTTGGAAATGTTAATAAAACGCGTGTATGTATGATTATTTTTGTTTTCAAAATATGTATAACTCAGTTTGGTAATTTTGTGTATTGAAGTGTGTATCGATTAACAACTATTCCAATGATAAATCATAAGAAAACCTTTCTAACATTGGTAACCAAATTTGACTACATTCGACTGGAATACTAGCTACACATTTATCTGCATTTAGTTGTATTAAAGCACTTGCTTTGATTTTTCTTCTTTTATTATTGGGCTCTTTCAATATTATTTTTGTCGAATCCCATTGAATTTTATGCCCCTCTTCCCAATACAAACATTATTGTGGTTTGATTCCCCCAAAAAATAAGAGAAAAAAAGAATAAGTAATGCCACAAGGAACGTACAGAAGAAATCTACAGGGTGTTGAGATATATAACCGACTACGCACTTCCGCAGATAGTCTTCGTTAATTGATTAATTTTTTATAGGATCATTAATCCTCGAAAGGCTTAGTTACCGAATGTATGAATGTGGAGGTAAAAATTTAGATTTACCGACTAGTTAAAAAATAGAAAGCAAAGTGTAGAGGTTAACGGTGTAAAAAGTGAAGTTATTCCCAAGGAACAGTGCTTGGTCATTTTTTTTTGTTTAGTATTTATGTTGGGTAATAATTTTTTGAAATTAAAAACAAAGGAGGGTTCTATAATAATTAGCTATGCTAACGACACCTTTATTTTTTCTATTTTGGGGCAGTACATTACCCTACACATCTTCATAAATTAGAGAAGTCATTTATACCTGACTCCCTAGACAAACGTCTGCAATACAGCCGAAGTCAGAGAACCAGAACTACCTAAAGCAATAATCTTTTGTAATTGATATAAAGCATATAATTAAAGTTATTTATTATTCTCTTACTTTTTGGAATTTAACCATTATACCTTTATAACATCTGTACAATCAATATTCTTTTGTAGCATCAAAATTTAGGAGTTCTTACAACCTTTAGAATTGGACATGACAACTCGGGGCTTTATGCTAAATGGATGATTGACTATATTATTGTAAGAAATGACATATCTGGGCACACATATAAGTAAGTATTACCTATTTATAATTTCATCGTTTACTTAAGTAAAGTTTCAATTTGTTGAAAAAGAATAAAATAATATATTTTCATTATCGTTAAAATAGACTAACCAATAATAATGTTTAAAATGTGAACCATGTAAATTATTTTATTCTTTTAGGTTTGCGTGTGGCCGTTGGTTAGGAAGAGGAGTTGATGATGGTGCAACAGAAAGGCTTTTAGTTGGTAGCTTGATGTCTAGAAAAGAAGAAGTTGAAGAAATAACAGTTAAATCCAGTGGTGGTAGCTTAGGACGTTCGACACCTAGATCAAGATCCCCAGCGATAGCTTCAAGAACAGAAATGAAACCATCACAAATCCAACATATGCTAGGTACAATAATAATTTATTAATTTTGAAAATTTTGTTACATTTAGTAATAGTAATTTGATATTAATTCAACTATACTCGGTATCTGTCTCATAAATTTGTTATTATAGGTGATTGTGTGAATAAAATTATAAAATGGCACCATAGACGAACGTCAGAAAGACACACAACATTGACAGCACTTCTATGCAGTGATAATGGTCTAGTTTCTTGTTTAGAAAATGTTTTCATGTTAGGTTTTAAATCTGCAAGACTTTTTATGGGTAAACATTACCTGTGGGACTATTTCGGTATGTAGTTCATTATTGAAACATTTTTAAATATTGAGTTTTTAATGTATATTTTAGTGCGAGTCAAGGAACAATTTGAATTAGAATTGTTAGAAGAGGTATCTGGTAATCGAACGCACAGCTTAGAAAGGAACCACCAAGAAACAGTTGCAGTTTGGAGATGTTATTGTCATTTAATTGAAGAAATTAATCAAACTAGTAAAACTCTTGGAAAGGATGGGAAATTACAGCAATTCATCTGTCTTAGTGTCAGGTATGTAACAAATTGATAAACTTTACAGTCAATATCGACCAGGGCACACTTTCTTATGTCCGCTTGAAAGATACTTGTGGCTTTTCCGAAACTTTCTGAGTGTTTTGTTCCTGGCCCGAACACTCCTATCCCAGTTCCTTCTATTGCTTTTGAGTCGTCAGTGTACCATTGAATGTCATTCTTTCCTAGTCTGGTAATGGTATTTGGATCTCATTCCTTTGTATTGCTTGATTTCGTAACAAAAAGTTATACTTATTCATCATACCATATTGTGGCATGTCCCAGGCTTTCTGATTTCTAGGAAGTAATGTGACTTCTTTCCTCTCTACTTGGTCTGTATCTTTCTGCAACACTTTTCAACACCATCTGTAGTGAGGTTGAAAATTACTTCCATGCATAGAGTAATAAATAAGAGAGGTTTTAAAACCTATGGAAGAAACTGGCAAAAAGTTTTTGCGCAGCCAGTAGAGCACGGCGCTTTACAGCAACTAACTGAACTAACAAACCCCGCCTCCCTTTACACAAAACTACATTTTTAGTATTATTTTAATTTGAGGTTAGTCGTTGTAATTTGTGAATTTATTTTTATTTAATCTACTCATTGGCCTTTCTGCAAAGAAATTAATTATCTTTATCATTGGTACCTACTATTATCACAGCATTTATCATCACTTATCAAAGGTAAGTTAAAAAAGTAGATTTTTAACCCCAACTGTTCGAGGTTGGGCTTTCGTAATGGAAACATTATTTGTCATTTTATCGTTTTTTTGCAGACAAAAACGAAGGATTACCAAAAATTTGTGACCCAAACCAAAATAATATGTATGTAGTTACTAGATATACATATATATTAATGTAATTTAGGATGTTATTGTAGGTACCTATTACTTATGTGAAAAAGTGCTTTAATGCTTTAATATCTACAACACTGTATGTATAATACAGTCTGTATTTGTATACTTGCTCTGTAGTATTGGTGTGTGCTTCAAGCAAGATGTTTAAAGGGGTACGTTAATTGAATAACTCCAAAAATTATACAATAAGAAGTTTTTTTAAGTTTTCTGATCTAGATATTAAACGAAGTCATAAATGGTTTGAAATAATGAACCGTATTTATTAAAAATAAAAGGTGTTATTTGTGTGAAGATCACTTCCTTAAAAATAATTTTACAGAATTATTTAGAATGACAAAATTTGCACTTTCTTTCTAAACTTCAGAGTACAATTTCCATCCCAACTCAGATTCAAGTATTGACTGGTTTTGTATGTTATTTTGGATATCTTACTGTATGAAAGATGTTGAATTAATAATATTATATTTTCTCACTTGCAAAGGTTCTTTTTATTCTCCTACCGTGTAATTCCCTATAATATTATTCTAATACAATATTTACAGCTGTTAGTTATTTCTTAGTCTTTGAAGACTTGACTTGAAAGACTAAAAAACAAATATTGAAGTGTAAAATCATTCAATTGCAAATATTGTACAATATTACGCGAGCTAGTTTGTACCAGTAGCCAAGGTTGGCGCTAGTGGTAACTTGGTGCCACAAAACACTATACGTTTAACATCTCTCTTATTTATTACTCTATGCTTCCATGGCTGCAGTTGGACTTATTCTCATTGCTCCTGTTATTCATATACAGGATAGTCTTTCAATTTTGTAGACGTTTTCACCATCATCAATAGACTAGTTCTTCTAGTGATAATTTGGTCTCACTATGGCAGTGTACATCCAGCTCAGGATTTTTGGGTTACATCCCTAACTTCTCCCTGCCAGATTCTACTTTGTATATAATCTCCTTTTCGTGTTGGTTCCACAGGATTTTACTATCTAGAGTTACTTGACTTCTTGTCTCTATTCAACCTCGATCCTATTAAGTTTAAGGGTTTAGATTCAATAACTACAGGGCTGTGACCAGATTCACACTTTTTTATAGAAAATATAGGCCGCTATAAAGTTTCAATGTTTTCTACTTCTGAAAACGTACAAATGTGTTTGAATGATAAACGAAAGTAGTAGTATTTTAAAACAAATTGTATTGGTGTTATTTACAGAGAACATCTACTACATAGGATGTTAATACCTATGTCGAGATGTAAAGTTACCTTAGAGATGTATGAAGAAAATTCATTCCTTCGGAAGAAAGGTCTATTAACTTTTCTCTGGCAGATTCTATTACCTTTAGATGAATTGGATGTAGTTCTTGAGAAAACTGTGTCTGATGGAATTTCTTCGCCGTCGTCCCATATATAGACACAATTATTGAAAATGTTCAAAGAGTTGCCAATAACGTTGCGTCGAGGTATATAATTTGAAAAAAATAAGTGGTTAAAGTCTTATGCTATTATTAGAAAAACTTTTTATAGTCTGAATATTCAAATTGTCTACAAATTTTTAATGATATTGTTTTTAGTTGTATTCATCTTACTGTCAATGTTGATATGATGGAATATTGATATTTTTTAAAAAGTTTTACAAGGATTATAAGCATATAACAATTACTTTCAATTATATCAGCTATAATAGTTGTATGTGTCACAGATGGGCTTACACTTACTATTCGTACTTTGTACAGTGACAGTTTTACTTCAATTTATAAAACTAACTTTAAAGTACAATAAAACCCCATTCTTTCAGTTGTTTTAGGTTTGTTAATAATAATTGTTACGAACAAATTAATATAAACTAGTTTGATAAGAGAATAAGAAAATACAAATGAATTAGAAACGTGGACGTTGTTGGAAACTCGTTTTGTTAAAACTTTCTAGTCTCTTTCATCCTGAATTCGTTACCAATGATATTGATCTTAGAAGTGATATTTATTTTTGTATATAATAGATGTTCAATTTATATAATTCTTTTTTTGTAAATAATCTGAACGATGTTTTTATTTTTGCATGATAGTTTTATAAATTTTTAATACAATAAATCCGAGAAATTATTTTAATGATATATGCTAACGTTCTTAAAACGATCGTAACCTAAAATTTACTTTGAATGATGCCAAAATGTACCTAATTTTATTTCTAGAATGATATAAATGAAATGTATCGTTTTTAGGTTTTTAAATAAAATGAAAAAATTGGAATCTCACTTTCATTATAAATACAATACTAAATT